>CALNHX010003801.1:0-141517 GCA_940337035.1 Agriotes lineatus | reverse complement strand
GCAAAATTATTTGCAGGAAAATCAGAAAAGGGTATTATAGGTAAATATTTTAGATACCTTTATTTTATAATAAAACTGAAATTATGACATTATTTTATAAGATCCGCATTATCTTCAAATATATGTTCATCATGTCAATTGGGACTTTCTGATTCAGCTAGAATACCTTGTTATATCTGCAAGATAGATCTGCACAAAAATGATAATTGCATAGTTACTTATGAGAACCCGACTTTTTGTACAACACAGATGCGGCAGCCCTTACCTTACCAACACCACTTTAGCTTCTAAAAGGGAATCTAGTGCTCCTGGTCATAAGGTTAGTAAAGACCATGTTACCGTGTTAAACTGTGCTAATTCTACTGGAAACCACAAAATACCCCTTTTGCTAATAGGAAAATCAAAAAACCCCAGAGCTTTAAAAATGTAAAAAATCTTCCCAGTTTTTATAAGGACGAAGCCAAGGCCTGCATGACTGCTGCTCTCCTTACCAAATGATACTATGAAGTATTCATACTTGAAGCAAATAAACATCAAACTGCAGAAGGCAGTAAGGTTATTTCTTAACAATGCACCCACCCACCCCCCACGGGGAACTTCTTGAAAGAGAAAATGGATGCCGCCAAATGTGACGCCAATGGACTAATCGGTAATCGAAACTATGAAGCGACAGTAAGAAAACAACTTTTAAGGAAACATTTGATAGAAGGTGAAGATGAAGAAGGCGTTCTGGCATATCACAAAAAATAAATTTAAAAGACTGCTGTTACATGGTAGCTGATGCGTGGAGTTTGGTGGAGACAACAACATTAAGAAGCGCTTTGAGCAAACGGAAAGGTATTTAAACTAAGGAGGAAGTGCAGAAAGAGAAAGAAGGAGAAAAAAGTCGTGAAAATGAAGACGAGGAAAATGATGAACTGTCACTTGAGGACAAATAAGAAAAATCTTTACAAAAATTCCTGGATGTACCCAAAGCAGTGCTGAGGATGTAGGCGACGATGAACTTATTGCTAGTGTAAGGGAAGAAACAGGTGACCCAGATGAAGAAACAGATGACGATAGTGTTACCGAACCAGACATAGGACCATCAGCTAGTGAGTCATGCGTGACTTAGCTGCACGGAAGCGAACAAAATTAACTAAACAGCTCACTTTGACCGAGATATTTAGCAAAAATTGATTATGGACTCTTTTCATTATTGGAAAGCTCTTTATGTAAGTATGTACATAAATTATGTAATCCACATTGTTCTTGGCGTACAGTATGTAATTTAATAAATCACTTTAGTAAAATGAGCTTTTTTTCTAAGAAATTGCCTTTTTTTTCGTGAAACATTTAACTATCCGAATATTTGATTATCCGAATAGGGTGCAGTCCCAATTAATTCGGATAATTGGAGTTCTACTGTATTAATTTGAAAATCAATAATGATATTTATCTATTTCTAGTTTATTATACAATGAATATTTTTAACTAATATTGTAATTTATACACTTATACAAGATATTTTGAAAACATGCCCTACAGCTCAGTTGGGAGATTGATATAAAAAAAATGTGGTGTGATACACGCACACAACTTCCTTTTACAGTGCTCTTATAATTAGCCAAAAATTTTATTTTAAATTTTTAAGCATTTCTCAAAAATTTTCTAAAATTACAAAGTTTACAAAAACGGTACAAAATAAAGAGACAAATTTTCTCTAGAATTTTAAGCTGAATTCAAAAATGTAATAATAGACCGGGTGTTCTATTTAAAAGAGTTAATAAAAAAAATAGAAAAAAAAAACAAAAGAAACCCATTTTAGAAGTATTCAACTGGAAAATCACCTATTTCACATCAATACACATTAAAAATCTAATAAAAATGTAAAGTTTAAAAAAAATCGTTAGAGCCGTTTTTGAAAAAATCGAAAAAAACTGAAAAATCACAAGAGTATACACCTACTTCCAGTTAAGCAATTTTCTTTAAAAGCTTGCTGTCGCATCTAGATAGTACACAAAACTTATATATGAAGTTTCAACGCCATACCTCTTATCGTTTTTGAGATATTCTGTTCACAGACACACAGACAGACAGACACACAGACAGACATACAGACAGACCAATGAACAAAAACATGTTTTTTGGATTCAGGGGAACGTGAAGATCCGTTGAAAGTTTAATTTAGAATTTTTGGGGTGAATCCAATACTTCCTTTATAGTAAAAGGAAGTAAAAGAAGAATAGGAAGAGAAAATGATAACGCTTGCAAAAACGTGCGAAAAACGCGTCGACGATCTGGAGCAGTATACGCGGAGGAACAGCGTGAGGATTTTCGGAGTACCTGAAGAAGAGGGAGAAAGTTTAGAAGATAAGCTGATACAGCTATTTAAAAACGCTGATATAACCATTAATCCAGAGTTCATAGATCGATGTCATCGACTAGGCGCTTTGCAGGAGGGAAAACATCGCCCCGCAATTCTTAAATTCGCTACCTACAAGTACCGATCCATCCTAATGAGTAAAACAAGAAATTTCGTGGGCAGCAAAATCGTAATAAAGGAGGATCTCACGAAAAAGCGGTACGACATTTTCAGGCATGCGGCTAATCAGTTCGGGTTTAGGAACGTGTGGTCAAGAGACGGTTGTGTGAAAGTGAAATTTGTAAAGTGTGGTCGGTCAAAGATATCAGTACGGATGTACATAACTTGAATTTGAGGTTTAGGGGCAATGTCAGTATACCATTATGCTGCTCTGAGTTTGGAAAACGCCGTTTTGTATATAATTTTGCAAAATGGTATAATGGCTTACTCCGAGACCTCAAATTAACTCCGACTTCTTGTTTTCGGTCACGGATCAATAATCTTCTACGCAATGATAAAAAATAACTAATATACTATCTTTATTTGTTTTATAAACTTTACTGAATTTGAATATGAGCAGGGAACACGATGTAAAGCTGGATTTAAATACTTCAAAATAGGGCTAAGTGATAGAGCAACTGCAGAATTGTTTTCTGCATTCTGCAGCTGAACTTCGCCCTACTCACTATTTATTCTTTTTTTTTTTTGGTTAACGTATGTATTCTCTTTTTTAATTAATAAAGGCATATTATTATTATTATTATAACACAGAAGCGTTGTAACTTTGTTCCTAATACCAATATTTTCAAAAACTGAACATCATTAGGCCTAAAATACTGCACTGATTTTTTAAGGTAGTTCTTTTTTCAGAAATCAACGTGACGGAGAAAAAAGAAAATATTCAGAGAACTATTTAAAATCAATATTTTCCATTGTTATTAATAACAGCAGTGTTTTATGCAATGCTGTTCTCGGTGCTGAATCTATGAAACCGCCAAAGCTCAAACGCTATTTAGACACAAACCATTCGGAACATGTCGCAAAAGATGTGAAACTCGATTAAAACATAAAAATCTAGATACTGGCATTTTTCAGCAGCAAAGCCAAGCTGTAGTCCAAGCATCGTATTAAATTGCTCTTGTCGCTAAAAGTAAAACACCTCATACAATATTATTGCTGAAGCGCTTATAAAACCCTGTCTTTTAATGATAAGAGTGTCCAAGCTTCGTTCCAGCAGGGCGCGCTGTCCTGCTGGTAGGACGCACTGTTGAAAGCGTTGTTTTCAATATTACTCCATCCTCTCAATAGGACAAAACTCCTTCCAACAGATGCTTCATAAATTTTGCCTATCTGTTGTGTAAGTTTGAACTGTTTAAAAAAACGAGTAAGTGAATATAATATTTTTTTTTCATGAGCTGTACAAAAAATATTGTTTGCATTTTGAGTTAAAAGAGTTTTTATGGTATATGTTTCACTGTTAAACTCACTTTGTTGGTTGACACTCCTACCATAAAAACCTAGAATTATTTCTAGATATAAAAAAGTACAGTTTTAATACTTTAAAATAATGAACTATGAAATCAGTAACTAATTTGGTAAGTTTTTAATCGGTGTAGGCCCAATAAATAATCAACCAACCACTGATTGTAAACGCAAAAGAATTAAAAATTCTCCATTATGCACCGAAGAGCCCATGGTCAGCACAAGTCGCACAACTACTTCGCCACGATATGCTGTTTCATCATCTTCGTCATCGAGTGAAGACGGAGGAGAAGATGAAGATGCACATCAGGAACATTTACAAGAAGAGGAAATCGAGTCATTACCTGCTGAAAGAATAATAATTGCGCAAGGAATGGCATGGAAGCTTGGAGAATCAACAAAAGTTGGCGCATTTGGCGATACAAAATATAAACCGAAATTAAATGGTGTTAATAATAACATACATAATATGAATGAGTTTGATATGTGGCTTTTGTTCTTTCTATATGAATAAATGGATAATATCGTGGAGGCTTGCAATGCAAATGTAGACACTCTAATAAAAAAATTGTAAAATCGGAGTTTTTTAAAGTTACTGGATTTTATACGCCATGAGTACCAACATTTTACACGCTAGGCGCTAATATTGGGGTATACAAGGTGAAAACCAAACGTTTGCCTGTCCGTCATTTGGCAAACGTTTTGGCATGGGGTACCATGAATCGGTTTGAATTTATTTTCAATGTAGCCTTAAAAAAATGATGGAGACATTGACACCAGGATACAAATTATGCGCTGATGAGTTCATGTTCGCCTGGTATGGAAAAGGAAGTTATGATACACAAGAAATGCCAGCTGTAATTAAAATTAAACTAAAACCGAAAGCGATTGGTTGTAAAGTGAAGACTTTGGCAGACGCTGAGGACAATATAATAATACGTTTAGAAATAAATGGAGGAAAAGTTTTAATGTGCCAAAAAAACAATGGCAAGCTGATATGGGTGCCGGGACGTCAAGTTTACGGTTGACAGTACCGTGGCATGGTACTGGAAGAATGGTGGTAGCTGACTCGTGGTTTACGTCCTTTACAACAACATTGGAGTTGGAAAAATATGGTGTGATACACGCACACAACCTCCTTTTACAGTGATCTTATAATTAGCCAAAAATTTGATTTTAAATTTTTAAGCATTTGTCAAAAATTTTCAAAAATTACAAATTTTACGAAAACGGTACAAAATAGAGTGTTAGTTCAAGAGACACATTTTCTCTAGAATTTTAAGCTGAATTCAAAAATGTAATAATTACCGGGTGTTCTATTGAAAATAGGAGTTAATAAAAAAAGAGAAAAAAAAACAAAAGAAACCCATTTTAGAAGTATTCAACTGGAAAATCACCTATCTCACATCAATACACATTAAAAATGTAATAAAAATGTAAAGTAAAAAAAAATCGTTAGAGCCGTTTTTGAAAAAATCGAAAAAACAGAAAAATCACAAGAGTAAACACCTACTTCCGGTTATGCGATTTTCTTCAAAAGCTTGCTGTCGTATCTACATAGTACACAAAACTTATATATGAAGTTTCAACGCCATACTTCATTCTGTTTTTGAGATATTCTGTTCACAGACAGACACACAAACAGACCAATGAAAAAAAATATATTTTTTGGTGTCAGGGGACTCTAAAACGTGAAGATCTGTTGAAAACTAAATTTCGAATGTTTGTTGTGAATCCAATACTTCCTTTATTGAAAAAGGAAGTAAAAAGGTCTACATTTTATAGGAATTGTAAAAACTGAAACCAAAGAATTTTTAATAAAAATCTTAAGAGATGCCCACAAGAAAGGCTACAGTGGTTGGGCAACTAATCGTCAATGATGTAAAACTTATAAGCTGCGCACACGTTTGTGGGATCATCCAGAACAACTTTGGAAGAAAATACGCAGTGACGAAAATGGGCGAAATTATGTTTTGCAAGTGCCTAGAATTAAAATGGTAGAGCAATATTTTGAAGGGGCTCCATGAGTTGACGTACATAACCATTTGCGTCAGTCCGGGTTACCTTAGAAGAAGTGTAGCATACCCAAAACTGGAAACACAGAATGTATGCCTCAATTCTAGGTATTATAGAGACTAATGCGTACTTGGCTTTCCGATATTTTAGAAAAGATGTAAAAATGTCCAATTCACGAAAAATTTAGCATACCAGCTGGTAACCCATCACTAGGAGACTGACAATAATCAAGCAGAGGTTCGTAGGAGTCAAATGACTTCTAGAACTTCGGTAACTCTGCCAAATTATACCTTGGTAGCATTAAGCACTATGTCAAACAGAACAAGGGTACAACGAAAATGTGTCATGTGTTCAAGAGTTAGAAAAGTACCGCAAAAAGCTAGTTATTATTATTGAGGATCACGAAAATATGATTAATTGGTGAAATGCTTTAATGCTTCTGGGAACAAGAACAGTTTACAATACATAGGACATGACATTTGTTTATATAATCAACAAGCAGTTGTTATACCTATGGTAACTGGGATTACCCGTAGCAAGTTAAAGTTTTACTACAACACTTCCCCTAAAACTTTAACAACTCTTACATTGCTAATTTAGAACGTAAAAATGCGAATTTTACATGCCGAAGCATTTTCGTAAAATTATCTGCAACCTGATCAGCGCTCTACACATGGTTAATCATCAATTTGCTTTCTTGAACCTTTTCGCGCATAAGATGAAAACAGATATCAATGTGCTTAGACCGCTTGTGCAACTCAGAATTTCTAGCTAACTTTATAGCACTCGCGTTGTTCACAAATATCACTGGCACACTGTCCAAAAGCGCAATTTCTTAAAAGAGCCGATCCAACCAAATGGAATCTTTTGCTGCCTCACTAGCCATTACATACTCCACCTCCGTCGTAGATAATGATACACACTATTGTCGTCTGCTTATCCAAGTAATGGCTCTATCGCCGTTTAACTTGAAGACCATTCCACTCACGGAACACAGAGTGATTGGGTTACTAGCATAGTCAGCATCGCTACGATCTTCCAGCACAACAATTTTCCGAGGATACATCCTTAAAACAGTGCCCTTTACGTACAATACTGCTATTAACTTATTCTGATTAGAAGTTCGGTAAAATAGAAACGGGCCCACTGCACTTTCACGAAGTCCAAAAGTGAACAACACTTCCTTGAAGCGTTTCTTCCAACATCTTTGTGACAGCTTCAATCCATACAGGCTCTTGTGAAGTTTACAGACACGATTGGTTCCGTCGTGAAATCCCTCGGGTTGTTCCATATATATTTCTTTATCGATAATGCCATCGAGAAAGGCTGTCTTGACATCGAATTGCGCTAACTGTAAACTTTCATTAGCTGCAATGTTCAGTGCTGTTCGTATAGTATCGAAACGAGCTACAAGACTGAACCTTTCGATGTAATCAATCCCCTCACGTTGACTAAAACCTCGGACAACAAGTCGGGCTTTATACCGATCTACTTCACCGTCAGCAGTCCTTTTTATGCGGTACACCCAGCGATTAGAAGTAGCTCTGCGACCCACCGGTAATTCCACCAAGGTCCAGGTTGAATTTTCCTCCAACGCCTCCATTTCCTCTGTCATGGCCGCATTCCAATGAACTTGCTCCGCCGACTCAATTGCTTCAGCATAACTTTTTGGTTCGTCCACTCCAGCCAACATTGTTTCAATTAAACGATTTGGGGGTTGTATAGCTGCTCGATCTCGCAACGTTCTGGTCTTGTCAAGTCTTTCAGTTACATCAGTCAAACCTGGGACAGGTTTAGCTTCAACAGAGCTCTCAGGCTCAGGCTCATCTTCTACCTCTTCTGAATGATTATCATCGTTTATTTCTGTTGAAAATAATTCCAGCGTTTTTCCTAGAACTTCGGGTATAAAAACATTTTTACTTCTTACCACCCGATTTTCTGATTTTATCCAGATACGAAAACCATCCATACCATCTGAGTAGCCCACAAATACACCAAGCTTCCCCTTTGCATCCCACTTCTTTCGTCTTTCATTTGGTACATGCACGTAACAGTCATTACCAAATACATGAAATGTATTTAAATGCGCAGTCTTCTTGGTGAAAAGTTCAAACGGCGTCTTTCCGTTTACACAACTCGATCCTGTTCGATTTAAAATGTAAACCGCAGTATTAACTGCTTCGGCCCACAAATATTTTGGTAAATTTTTGGCCAGAATCATTGTTCGCGCAAGTTCAACCACCGTTCGATTTGTACGTTCGGCACAGCCGTTTTGTTGAGGTGTGTACGGATTTGTAATAACCAACTGTGTACCAGTTAATTTTAAAAGTTTGCGGACTTCACCATTATCGAATTCACGACCGCCATCGCACTGCAAAATTTTTACCGACCGTCCGCAATTAGTTTCGACGATTTTCAGCATTTCGGCTACCTTATCAACAGTCTCAGATTTTTCTTTCAGAAAATAAACCATACGGTATCTGGAAAACTCACAAGTGAAACATACAAAATATTTCGCTCCACCCAGCGACGAACACTCCATGGGACCACACAAATCTGCATGGATAACTACTCCCGATTTCGTCTCGCGCTGTTTACGTGACTTAAAACTATTTCGATGCCGATCCCTCGACACAGGCTCCGCAAAATTTATTATCAATAACAACATCAATTCCATGTTGCTTAAGGATTTTATGAACGTGACGCTTATTTTGGTGCCCTAAGCGCTCATGCCAAATCTGCAAACTGTCTTTATGTGACGAAACATTTGCTTCACTCATGTGCGAAAGTTCCGGTTGTTTTACACGAATGTCCATTTTAAACATTTTTTCAACGCCTATGCCGCATGCCTTAACAAGTCCATTTTTTATAAATTTACACCCGCTCTTGGATGAACGACAAACCATACCTTTATCAAGTGCAGAAATTTCTGAAAACAAGTTTCGCCTTACTTTGGGAACATACAAGGCGCGTTCCATGTGACAGTTGTGCCATTTTCCGTCAACTGCCGCTTCAAAATTAATAGTTCCTCGACCCAAGGCGTCCATCGTAGAATGATCACCAATTATTATTTTAATCGGTACCGGGAACTCTTCGTATGTTGAAAACCAGTCACGACGATGAGTCACATGGTCGGTCGCACCTGAGTCAACAATCCAGGCATCGTTGGTCAGTTCAGCATTCACCGCTTCAGGTACAAACGCCTGATCACCACCATCTCTTCCATCACCACCACTGTTCGATGTACTTTTCTGTTTAAAGCTGTAACAGTTTCTTCGTACGTGGCCGTAGCCACCACAATGGTAACATTTGAAATTTGACTTGTCTTTCCTCTTCTCAAACTTCTTTGGCTGATCTCTACAACTGTTGTTGAACATACCACGGGTCGTCATGTCTTTTCCTTTATTTCTACTTTTGGCAGCCGTCAGTGCGACAAGTTCATCCTGTTTTATAGTACGTTGTTGGCGACGTTTCTCATCAGATGTCAAAACTTGAACTAAATTTTCCAGAGTTTGTTGGGTCTCCGATCTAGCCCACCAGGCTTGTCGAAGGCTTTCATAGTCATCTGGCAATGTATCGAGAAGTTTTACCATCAGCGACGACTCGTCCGGTTGAACATTGAGCTGCTGAATGCGTAAAACTAGTCCTTCAAACTTGGCTATATGCGTCACCATTTCGTCGGTAGCATTCATACTAAATCCGAAAAATTCTGACTGTACAGTATGAGCAGCCTGTTTAGTTTGTTGATCGAAAACAGAATGTAATTTGACCCACGTCTCTGGCAGATTCACAAGTAACAAGCAATGCCATTACTTTAGCCTCCAATGTCCTTACAATTACCTGACTGGCCGCCCGGTCTGCCTTGTCCCATAGTTTTAGACTTGCCTCGTATGCAATTCGGTCTTCTGTTGACTCGACACCGGCCAAACCTGCCGGTTTCTTTATGTCACCGATACATACTTCATAAGCACCTTCAATACCACGCAGCAAGTTTTTTACTGCGAATTTCCATATGCACCAGTTTTCGGCACCACGGAGCTTTTCCACGCCATTAAATTCCATCGTTTTAATCCACTTAAAACCCAAGTGCAAAACAACAATCCACGACGAAAACTCGACCGAAAATCACCAGCATTTACTACTTCACCAACCACGCTCTGCTACCATATTGAGAATCACGAAAATATGATTAATTGGTGAAATGCTTTAATGCTTCTGGGAACAAGAACAGTTTACAATACATAGGACATGATATTTGTTTATATAATTAACAAGCAGTTATACCTATGGTAACTGGGATTACCTGTAGCAAGTTAAAGTTTTACTACAACAGTTATTGTCAGGGTTGTGATGAAAACGTTCTCTGCACGCCAACAACAGGGCGTAGTTGTTTTGCATACACTATTGTAAATGGCGTTCCTAACGAAAAATAGATACCTACACAATTATTTCTTCAATTAATTGAAGCTTAATACTAGAATAAAAGTTTTTGTTAATATACATTTAGTTATACAATTTTATAATTATTATTTTTATACAGGGTGTTATGGAAATGAGTGCAAATAGTTTAACCAGTGATAAAGCTACCAAAATTAGTAACTTTTCAATTTATCGTTTTTCATTTACTCGCATATTTTTCAATATTTTATTTTCCCTAAATTTGACGAGCCGATTGGTAAGCAAATCTATGTTAAAGGTGAAATACACAAGTATATTAAAACTGCAAAGTTCTTGCACGCGCGGTCAATAATTTACCTACCTCAATTGATAAAGTACGTTGGTGACCAGATGGGAACTAAAGGTTTTATCAGCACCTATGCAGTTTTTGTTGGTTTGCATATCAAAGAAATGCTTTTTGTGTTTTGTGGCAAAATTAAAATACTATTCCATAGCCGGGTATGCATTTTTAGAGTAAAATTGTTTTGAATTTTAACTCAGTTTTGAGGGCGTTTTCGAAAAAATGATAAATGAAGGAGTTGTTCAGTTTAGCGAGTTCTATTACGGGTTAAAATATTTGCACTCATTTCCATAACACCTTGTATATTATATATTTTTTTAAACAGAAATCAAGTATTTTTCGATAAACTACCATGCATTAATTTTGTTTGAGTAATAAATGATTACCATATTTTGCTTACTACGCCCATGGAATATAGCTCCGTACTGCCGGTAGGAATCCACGCCCTGCTGGCAGGACAAACGCTATTTAAAAGTTACGTCCTATTGGCTGGACTTATGTCTCTGTCCAGCTGTCCTGCCGGAAGATACTTGGACACCCTATCATTAAAGTCAGTTAAGTTGATTATGGAGATGCGAGTTAGATGAAAATGCGTAATATATCTTTGTCCAACAACAATTCAGAGACGCATTTCGGAAATGTCAGCAGATGTGCTGCAGTAAATTTTAACTGAATTAAGAGCATCCCCTCTCTATTATTTTCAACTTGATGAATCTACATGTTAGTTCAAGTTCCCAGTTACTTGTTTTCGTGAAATATATTCATTTGGAAGAGTTTTTGTTTTGTAGAGCACTAAAAACTACAACTAAGAGTGAAGATGTCATGAACATGATATGTTCATTCTTTTAAACTATGGAATTACAATGGGAAATCTAGTATGAAGTTTGTACCGATGGATCACCAGGGATGCTTGGATCGAGGTCAGGCTTTCAGAAAAAGTTAAAAACTTGCACCCCAAGTAAAGGGCTTGCACTGCATGATTCACCGGTTTGCCCTTGCTACTAAAATTCTTCCAAAGCCTTTGGAAGAAGTTCTTTAACTCTTTGATTAAAATTGTAATTATACAGGGTGTTATTTAAGTACGTGGCCAAACTTCAAGAGGTAATTCTTTGAGTGATTCTAAGACGAAAAGTTTATATAAACATAGGTCCGATAATGCTTCGTTTTCAAGATAGAGGGTGTCAATTTTTTTTAAAAAATCATTTTTTTGTAAAAATTTTAATAATCCTTCAGCCGATTTTGTTGAAATTTGTCAGTGTTATTTATGGTAAAAAGGGGCTAATTTAGCGCTAACTAGATTAAAATTATTAAGTTCAGTGGCGTCCCGGGGAGCACCTTAACCAATATTTTTGACAAACAAATGTGCGCCACTGACTTCTTTAGAACTTTTATTTTTTTTTTCGCATTGAGCAGCTAAAAATACAACTTTTTTATCTCTTTATTTTTTTTTTCGTATCTTGCTCAGTTTTCGATAAAAAAAATAAAAACGACTTTACTGCATGTCCCTGGGACAACATAACAAAAAACTAAAACTACCAAACTATCAAAAACTGGGGTGTACCTGTTAGTTTTTTTCCATATCAATAGTCTATTTTAGTCTTAGAAATTGTTATAAAAATTAATGATAGCTAAAAATATTTTTTGTGTTTTATTAATTATTAAAAGTAACAAAAAATTGAGAGTGCCGTGGAAGGAAAAAACAATTGATCAAACAAATTTCACTTTGACATAACTTAACTTTAAACAGTGCGTGCGTGCGTGCGTCATAATTATTTGAAGTGTTTGTAAGGGTTTTAAGCTATAAAATTCGTTACTGATATTAGAAAATGGTTCAATTTACAAACGCAGAAATGACCGATATGCATTTTGTTTATGGAATGGCCCAAGGCAATTCCAGAGCGGCTAGACGGATTTATCAAGAGAGATATCCTCATCGCCTTGTACCAAATAGACAAACATTTGTAAGAATACATGAAAGGCTGTGCAAATCAGGCACCTTTCAAAGGTCGGCTGCTGTTATTGGGAGCCCTGCAACAGTAAGAACAGTTGAGGTGGAGGAGGCAGTTTTACATGAAGTTGAGCGTAGTGCAGATACAAGTACAAGCAAAATTGCACAACAATTAAACATTTCTCACTTTACTGTATGACAGATTTTAAGGGAATATCAACTGTATCCTTACCACATACAGCGTGTTCAAGCGTTATTACCTGCCGATTTTCCCTAACGAGTTGTTTATTGTACTTGGCTTTTGCAACAACAGGTAGCATCTCCGACATTTCTATCCAGTATTTTGTTTACGGATGAAGCGTGTTTTTCTCGAAATTCAATTATGAACTTTCATAACAATCATATCTGGACTGAAGAAAATCCCCATGTGGTTATAGAAAATAATTATCAACAACAATTTTCCGTGAATGTTTGGGTTGGTATTGTAGGTGATTATCTTATTGGACCTTCTTTTTTACCCCCGAGATTAAATGGTGAAGAGTATCGGCATTTTCTGGAATTTGTGTTACCTGAACTATTAGAAGATGTCCTACTGGCAGAAAGAAGAGCAATGTGGTTCATGCACGATGGAGCCCCACCTCACTTTAGCTTAGTAGCACGTCAATTTCTGGATGCAACTTATGGAGAAAACTGGATCGGTCGCGCGGATCCTCATTCATGGCTACCCAGGTCACCGGATTTAAATCCGTTAGATTTTTTCCTTTAGGGGCATTTAAAATCCCTCGTTTATAGAACTCCTGTCAACACTGAAGAAGAATTAATCCAACGGATACGGGTTTCATGTAATCAGATAAGATATACGCCGGGAATATTTCAACGTGTTCGGCAATCGATGTTAAGACGAGCTTATGCTTCCAGTGAAGTTGAAGGAGGACATTTTCAGCAACTATTATAAGTTTGTGTTAGTTATTGTTAAATGTTTTTTACCAAAAAAAATTGCGTACCATTTGTTTAAGTGTGGTTTTAATAAAGCGTTTTCTTTGTTTGATTTTTTTTTAAATTTCCGTATAGTTTTAACTACTAAATCATAAATAAAAACCACTTTAACAGGTACACTACAAACAGTTCTTGCTAGTTTCGTAGTTTTTTTTTCATGCAACAAAGCAATGACATGCAATAAAGTGGTTTTTATTTTTTTCTCGAAAACCAAGCAAGATACGAAAAAATTATAAAGATAAAAAAGTTATATTTTTAGCGGTTTAATGCGAAAAAAATATAAAAGTTCTAAAGAAGTCAGTACCATAAATAACACTGAGAAATTTCAACAAAATCGGCTGAAGGATTATTAAAATTTTTACGAAAAAATGATTTTTTTAAAAAAAGTTTGACACCCTGTATCTTGAAAACGAAGCATTACCGGACCTATGTTTATATAAACTTTTCGTCTTAGAATCACTCAAAGAATTACCTCTTGAAGTTTGTCCACGTACTTAAATAACACCCTGTATAAAATCTAGTGCTCTCAATACCCGTCTGCTCAAAGAACTCTGTAAAGACATGAATTCTGATCGCGAGGCTCTTCTGTTCTATACTGCTGTTCGTTGGTTATCAAAAGGGAATGTTATTTATCGTGTATTTGAATTAAAGGACCAACCTAAATCTTTTTTGGAAACAAGATTCTATAATACATTTTAGTGACGAAGCTTGGATTCAAAGAGTTGCTTATTTATCGGACATTTTCGGTCAGCAAATTAAATTTGAAACTCTAGGGTAAGGATATGTACATAATAAATTTTAGAGATAATATCTCCAGGCCTTCGTTTCCAAGCTTTAGAAAACTGGCGACGTAAAGAAAATCTTGGAAACTGCAATTTTTGAATAACGGCTGAAGCATCAAGGACAGAAATTGCGGAGAATCTAAATGAGGAAATTGATGATCACCTTCAATACCTTGAAAATTAAATTCAATGTTATTTCACCGAGCTGACTGAACAAGAAGCTGCAGTAATAAGGAACCCATTTCATGCGTCGTTGAATATTGCCGACGTTCCTGATGAAGTGCAGGATGAATTTTTAGAGCTGTAGAATGATTCTACGGCTAGAGACCTATTTCAGGAAAATCGTTGACTGACTTTTGGTGTGCCATGCTTCGTTAGTATCCTAATGCCCGACTGCTTTCTTTCCGGGTACCTACTATATAGTACCATTTGCTTCTACCTATCTTTGTGAGAGTGGTTTTTCAACTCTTAACAAAAGCCAGAAATAGACTGGATGTTCAAGAGACATGAAATTGGCGTTGACGCATACTCAACGGATAATTTCAAAACTTATTACGCACATGCAAGCTCAGTCATCACATAATTTTTTTTATTTTATATTTAGTTACTATCAATATTTTGTTAAATATGCTTAAAATACATTTTTTTAAAACACTTCGTTTCTTTTACTACCGATAAAATTAAATGGGTGGGGGGGGGGGGGGGGTTGAACATTTTAAGGAAATCTAAACAGGGTCGCGACTAAAAAAAGGTTGGGAACCACTGTACCAGAGACATTGAGCAACAGCAGCAATTCATTCGTCTGTGCGCAGTTTCACGAACTTTCTTTCTTTATGGAATTGCTGACACCATCCATTCTTCACAAATTTCTGCAGCACAGCACTGACCTTTGAAATAATATTTCAATATTTTCCAGCGTTGTTCAAGCGCAAAAGATCCATTTCTAACAGCGGAGGTTTCATACTACCTATCTGTCAATGTAAGCACGCTAGTGTTGAAATAACACGCACTTCGAAACGAAAGAACGGATAGCCCACCCGTTAGTATATATATTATAGATGGTCTACAATAAAATAAAATATTGTCATTGCACTACTTAGGGCCGGGATTACAATCATAGTTTAAACCGCAGAGTATAGTTTAAACTGTAGATTAGCTACCAACTGCGTATTATTAAAATCTTAAGTTTTTTTAAACTTCAGTTTAAACTCGAGTAAATTCAAACCAAGCTAGGGTATGGTTTAAACCGTTAATACTAAAGTTTAATGTTTATGTGTACAGTAAAACAGCGATATCCCTAACTTCACATCATCATTAGAGGTGTTTATTTTTGTGGAAATTTATATTTATTTGATATGGATGATATATTTCAGATATTTGATGATCTCTTATCTGATGATGAAGATGTAATAAATGTTATTGAAATGCCTCGAAAACCAAAAGTATTCCGTGCACGTAGAAATCATTTGGAAATGTGGGATGATATGAAATTTAAGCAGATTTAGGCTATCAAAAGTCACTGTTTTACTAGTATTAGATACTATTATGAAAATTTTAAAAAATAAAAGATTACTTTTCAAATAACAGCAATTAAATTTTGGTGAAAAACATAACTGAACAACCCTCCGAAACCAAATTCCAAAGAAATCTTTTTGAATTCAAACCTACAAGCCACATAAACTTACAATGAAGTATAAGAAGAACTAGAAGATATAATAAAGCAAAGTCAATCAATTAGATGAACCAAAAGAAAAAAATTAACAAAGCCATTACACCTACACAACAAATCATCAAAGGTACAAAATCAAATCTTACAGATGTAACTCACCCTTTCATCATATCAATCTGAAGAAAGTATGGTAAAAAGCATGACACAATACCCAACATTCAAGAAAAAAGCTAAAATGGAATAAATTACCAAAAAATATTTTAACCGAATTAAATCACAAGCTGGTTTTCTATCAAAACGTCATCAATTTCACATCACCCAGCAAAAAAAAATACAAAGCTACAAACTATGGAATCTAAAGAAGTTTTATCTGACGAAATCATTTAAATAATAAAAGATGTTACAATATCCACTTACTTAAACCATGTAGAAAACAAAACACAGAATGTGATATTAAATGTTCCTTTCTCCTATTTTTTAAATCAATGTGCTGATGAAGCTAACAATGTATTAGCGAAACGTGCATATAAATATTTTCAATAAAGATAATTTTAATCATGTGTAATGACAAAAACGATTTTATACTCACGTTGTTAAAAGTTAAATTAGCTGATATTATCTCTCAAATTGTAGAGCACAGACAGCTGTATTTCAAAATTAAAAAATAGAAACTATTATACCACGAATAGCCTTTCCTATAGATAGGTAAGTAGTTTAGGTAACTGCGTATTTTGATAAAAGGGAACAATGAGGCGAATGTGTTAACTAAAAGTATTTGGTTTATAGAAATGGCGCAGTAGATCCATTACACCAGTTGCTCTTTACACTAAGATTTTATGCATCAGGAAGTTTTTTGATAACTGTTGGACATCTTGGAGGCATTCATAAAGGAACTGCCTCACGAATAATACCAAAGGTGACACGCGCCATAGCATCATTAGCACCCCAACATATTTGTTTACTAAGAACTAATGGTGAAATAGCAAAGACGAAACAACAATTTTATGAAATAGCACGTTTTCCAAAAGTAATAGGTGCTATAGATTGTATTCATATCAAAATACAATCTCCTGGTAATAATGTGGTGTTTAGTTCTGAAACAAAGCCGGGTCAAGAGGCAACTAAGGAGCAGAAGAGAGCGTTCGACTCGGAGGTGACAAAATTTTCAATAAATGTGACGCTTTGCCCCAACTAATTATAGTAAGTAGCCTTAACCACGCTAACATCGATTTAACGACATCATGTGACACTGCAAAAGCAGTTTTGAAGAAATTGCTCTCGGTTTACGAGCAGAGTTCTGGACAGCCTGTGGATCGGCTGATGGAGAGTTTTTTCAGCAGCGACAAAGATGCTTCCGAAGAATTGTCGCGCACGTGGTTCGGCTTGAGCGTAATTTTTGCTAAGTTAATGACGAGCTAAAGAGATTGGTTAATACCGAGGTGCCAGACTTGTGGCTAATGAGTCAAATCATGTCAACGCTGCCAGGTGAATATTTCGAGTTTAAAAGTGTGTGGGAGTCTGTGCCACTGGCAGATCGAACAGTACGAGGTACGTACCAGAATTGCGTGCCGTTTGCTTGTATTTCAGTAAGTAGGCTGGGTTAATGCGCAAATGTCATAACAAATGAAACCTATATATGTTGTCTTTGGAAATGCCAAAGCGCGTCACTAGTACTGTAATATTACGAAAGTTACAGCGTGTTCAACTTGAAGAGCTTTTGAGTGTGCCTTAAAAAATGAATTTTAGTGTAGACGAGCAAAGAGCGGTGATAAAATTTTTATCAGCACGTGGCGAAAAAGCGAGCGAGATTCATCAGCAGCTCAAAGATGTTTGTGGGGACACTGCTCTCGCTGACAACACCGTTCGTAAGTGGGTAAGAGAATTTAAAATAGGCAGAAGGTCAACCAAAGACGAGCCGCGTTCTGGAAGGCCAATTTCAGCAGTGTCGCCTGGAAACATTAACAGAATCGAAAATTTGATAATGGAAGATCGACGGCTGACTATTGATGAATTGACTGAACGTACAGGCTTCTCTCACGGTACTATTCAGCGAATTTTAACAGATCATTTAAAGGTTAGCAAGGTTAGTGCACGCTGGGTTCCTCGCATGCTTTCTGACGAGAAAAAACAGGCTCGAATGGACGTTTGTCAAACCTTATTGACAAGAAATCGAGCAAGTCGGAATACTTTTTTAAATAATGTGATAACCATGGATGAAACCTGGATACCGTATTACAATCCTGAAACGAAACGCCAATCAAAACAGTGGAAACACTCAGATTCTCCCCCACCAAGAAAATTCAAGCAAGTGCCATCAAACAACAAAGTTCTTTATGCCATCTTCTGGGACAAAGCAGGTCTAATTTTAGCACATCCTGTACCTAAGGGACATACAATAACTGGCGAATATACACGTAATCTTTTGCGTGATGGTTTGCTGCCGGCAATCAATAAACTCCGCCCTCATCTGACTGGTGGAAATTTCATTTTGCACTGGGATAATGCTCCACCGCACAAAGCCCAAATTGTTACAGATTTTCTTTTAGAAAATGGAATCGAAACCCTCATTCACCCCCCGTATTCGCCAGATCTAGCGCCTAGTGATTTTTGGCTGTTTTCAAACCTTAAGGATTCGCTCCGAGGAGTCAGTTTTTCCTGACGTTCTGCATTAGGAAGTGCTATTTATCAGTACTTCAAAAGGACTCCTGCAGAAAGGTTCATAGAGTGCTACGAAAATTGGATAAAGCGTTGGGAATCATGTATGAATAAGGGAGGGGACTATGTTGAAAAATAATAAATAAATTTTCCTTATCACATAAGTAGTTTTGATTTTACAGCACAACGGCACGCAATTCTGGTACGTACCTCGTACATAAATTAACCGAAAGACTCCATCTTATTGAAATGAGGTTACCTGAAAGACGAAGCGACTCATCGGCCTTGGTAGCTACCAAGACGAAGACGGCTAAGGGAGAATTCGACAGAGACAAGCGGAAGTGCTTCAATGTCATAAAGGAGGACATTTTGCGAGAAATTTTCCAACCAAGAGTACCGGAAGTGCATCGAATTAAAAAAGGTAAGTGGCGCCATCGGGCGAAGCATTCTTGTCCATCGAAGGTGTGACAGACAGAGAACAGTGGCTTGCGGATATGGGTGCGTCAACGCATATGACACACAATAAGAACTACTTCATATCGGATGAACTTCTTGAAATTCCGCGGGAAGTTCAAATGGGGAACGGTGAAGTTTCATGAGTACGGACAGGGCACCATCAACGTGGAAATGAAGGTGAACGGTGTCTGGCATAGGAATTATTTGCAAAACGTGTGGGACGTTCCAAACATTGGACCCAACTTGTTTTCAATCGGGAAAACAATGGACAAGGGCTTTGAATTTAAGGCTGATTGTGATAGCTGTACGGTTGTGAAAGAGGGTATAGTCCGATTAGTGGGAAATAGAACTTCGAAGGGACTTTATATTTTAAAATTACGCGTGTGTAAAGCAGACGGATCGGCTGAGGTGTTTGTTGCATCGAAACTGTGCAATTGTGACATGAAAGGCTGTGTCATCAAAACAAAAGACAAGTTCAAAAGTTACTGTAGCAACAGGGAATCAGCGTGACAGCAGAAGAAGAATTCTGTAATAGCTGTGTGCTCGGAAAGCAACATCGTGGAAGCTTCAGAAGCCGGGGAAATAGATCGATTGCACCAACTGAACAAATTAGTGCCGATGTCTGCGGGCCCATGCAGGAATTATCAGCAGGTGGTACGAGGTATTTTCTGTGTTTTAAAGATGATTACACAAAGTTTAGGCGTGTATTCTTTTTAAAATCAAAAGCTGAAGTTGCGGAATGCTTAAAAACTTTTGTAAACGAAGCAAAGACAGCCGGGCATTCAATAAAAGAATTATTAAGTGACGGTGGAAAAAAACATTGATAATGTGACTGTAAGCGGGATTCTAAAATCAAGTGGAATTAACTTTCGAGTGTCGATGCCATACACACCCGAGCAGAACGAGAAAACCGTACGTTAGTAGAATGTGCATGGTCAATATTCCATGTAAAAGGCTTGCCAATAAAATTATGGGCTGAAGCTGGGAATACAATAGCACATGTACTTAATCGTACTGGTCCAACATCTGTCGAGGGGAAATCGCCAAGTGAACTATGCTAAAAGCAGTATGACGTTCAGTCATATGCGAATCTTTGGTAGGCAGTGTTTTGTACATATACCAAAACAACGACAGAAATGGGATAAAAAAAGGTGTTCTTGGACAAGTTGTTGGCAATTGTGACGATAAAGATGGCTATCGAGGGTGGCTAGAAGAACAAAATAAAGTTATTTTCAGTCACGACGTCATCTTCAAGGATGCAACTCCTTTGAAAAGGGAACTTCATGTGTCACTTGTAAAAGATGAAGGAAAACAAGAGCTCCAAGTTTTGCCTTTGGCGGAAGTCAGTGAGTTGAAGGAAGCTGTTGTCGTGAAGGAAGCCACTACCCTGAAGGAAGCCGTTCAAACATCGTTAAGTGACGAAGCAGAAGGACAAGCGGAGAGAAGAATAGGGCGCCGTAAAATCAACAAACCGTCCTATTTGCGTGATTATGTCTTTTTTGCAGTGTTCCACTCCTAGCTCGTATGGTGCAGCTATGCAGAGCAGCGAAGCACATCAATGGAAAGCTGCAATGAATGAGCTGCCTTCATTAATAGAAAATGTGGGAGTTAGTGGAGACACCGCTAAATCAAAAAGTAATTGGCTGTCGATGGGTGCTTCGTGTTAAATTTGAAGCGGATGGATCCGTTGACCGCTACAAAGCAAGACTAGTTGCAAAAGGCTTTGCTCAGAAATCAGGGCAGGATTACAAAGAAACCTCCAACCCTGTGGTACGTTTCAATACAGTGCGATCTGAACCGAGTGTTGCAGCTTCGGAAGGCCTACAACTTTTGCAGTTTGCTGTGAAGACGTCGTTCCTGTATGGAACACTTCAGCAAGAGGTTTATATGAGCTAACCGGAGGGATTCAATGACGGAAGCGGTCGTGTTTGCAAGCTCAACCGAAGCTTGTATGGACTAAAGCAGCCCCCCAGGTGTTGAAACAAGCGCTTTGTAGACTTTTTAAATAAACTACAATTTAATCAAAGTGTTGCTGATCCATGTTTGTTCATTAAAAAGACAGGGAAATCTAAAATCATTATTGCATTATATGTGGACGATGTAGCTAGCTCGAAAAATTCAGACTGTAAAACCAGTTTCAAATAACTTTTGGTCAAATGAGTTGTTTTGTGGGCATACAAATTAATTGTTAGGCTAAAAATAATTCTATTTTTATAGGCCAATATCCCTATGTCAGGAGAATTCTGGAGCGGTTTCGGATGGACGAGTCAAACGCAGTTGGGACGCCGTCTAAAAATGGTACTGCTGATAAAGACCATGATTTGCTGCTGGAGGCTGACGTTCCGTATCGTGAAGCTGTGGGCAGTCTGATGTACTTAGCGGTTGCCACCAGACCTGACATTGTGTATGCAGTTAGCAAGGTATCGGAAGCATTTGCCCATCGAATTGGGGAGCAGTGAAAAGGATCTTCAGGTATCTGAAAGAAAAAATTAAATTTGGGTTGCTGTACCACGCGAACTACAAAATCGGTGTACTGGCAGCATACAGTGATGCAGACTACGCTGGGGATGTACAAACCAGACGTTCAAGAAGTGGTATGATCTGCAAGTACAATGGTAGTGCTATCAGCTGGTCAAGCCAAAAGCAGAAATATGTGCTCATATCAACTATGGAAGCAGAGTACATAGCTGGTAGTGAAGCTGTAAAAGAAATAATCTGGATGAAGCGGCTTCTCTCAGAAGTATCCGAAGTAATTCACACTCAGACAGTTTTTGTAGACAACACGAGTGCCATGAGACTTGTCAAAAACCCTGAATTTCATAAGCGTCCTAAACATATTGATGTAAAATTTCATTTTATACGTGAGAAATTTAGTGCATGTGAACTTAGGGTGGAGCATATACAAGGTAACGATCAACTTGCTGATATTTTGACCAAACCATTAGCTCGGGTAAGGTTTTCAAAATTACGAGCTCTGCTTGGTGTAATTGTTTTGGGTTAACTATATTTTGGAAGGAAGTGTTAGATATAATTCAAAATATAGTGTTTATAGTTTTGTAAGGTTCTAGTTGTTAGTGACTTTTAGTTTTTCGTACAACTGTACTGTGTTCTAACTTCACTTGAACGCGGTCCTCGGTAGGGTAAGGTCAGCGTACATAAATCAAACAAGTAGAGACACTCACTGTCGGTTCCTTTGATGTAAAAATACCGATTTGAATCCCCTTGAACGGCTCCTGGGGGGTACTTTCCCATAGTACTAACAGATGGTGCCACTACTTTATCACATACATAGATAATATAAAGTACAGTGCCTGTAATATAAAGGGGTTTAGAACGCAAACTCCCTATCTATTTTTGGGTCTCAGAACATTTAGCGTCATCTGTTGAGTTGAGGACGGTGCAAAATTGGCTAGCCTACTAGATGATTTCATTTGTTTATTAATTAATTTGTACTTAATATAGGTAGATAACAAATTAAAACATCAGCTTTATTTTCGATTTTTTATTTTTAACTTCTTTTCGTACATTTCTACTGCATTTTGGTAAATTTTGTTTTTAAATTTTATGGTTCTAGTATCTTTGCCAGTTAAAATTAAATTTAACCCCTTAACATACGTATATATTGGTATATTTACTATTTTGCCTATAATTTCGTCTTCAATTTTACGTTTATGTTCGCACGCAAATGAAAATCTAACATCATGCGGTATTACAACAGAAATTTTATTTTTAATATTATCAGCCGAAGTTATGTTACTTAATATAATTTTTGAAATATTTGTAAACCTTGTTGATATTTTTAATGAACTCTAAGTTGCAATATTGTAACTTTCTATTTTCATAATAATACTCTCTTTCATTGATCAACTTATGACACTGGTCGCTCCCCGAATATCTACTAATGATTTGGGCTTTACAGTGTTCACAATTTAAATGTTTTAATGTTTTAGCAATCCAGCCAGAAACGTAACCAATTATACTTTTATGCAAATCTTTTTCTAATTCAAACGCTGAAATTTACATACATTGTAAATTTCGTATGGCGTTTCATTAATTTTGTAATCGTTACTGCTCATTTTGTCTACTAATGCTCTAATATTAAATAAATCTGGAATATTAGTCTTTTCACAATTGGTTCCTATTGATTTTGATCCACAGAAATTCCGAATCATTAATGACTTAAATTTTCTCGAAACTGGATAGCTGTTGGATTTACAGCTCGACTACGTTGACTTCTAACCTTTCCAAAATAATTTTCAATTGCATCTTGATTCAAAGCTCGAGGTAAAAAAAACTTACACATGTTACTTTCTACTAAAATTTCGTTTAAATCTAAAAATCCTTCTAGCGTTTTCATCCAATTTTTTAGGAGGCACCATTTTTTCCAGCTTTGTCAATAAAATACATATGGCTTAAACGTTGAATTGATTCTTTCCAAAATTTTGTATGTCCCGAATTTTTATACACGCCACCAGAAAACGGTTTTCCGCAGTGTGGACGAAGTGTCCCTCCATTTAGGCTGTCGAAAAGTTTGTCAAAGAAATTTATTGTTTTTGCTGTTCCTAAAGCTTCTTCATTCAAGTTGTTATCACCTGTTAAAATATTTATTAGACTGCTATAAAACATGATTTCTTCACACAAATTACCACTTTTAACTAACAAAGAGATGGTTGAAGCCATAGAATGACTTAATACTTGAGTAGCATAACACACTTTCATTTTCTGAATCTTGTTGGGGATCACGTGTAAGTCAGTAATTTTGTGAAGTGCTCTTAATTCACCACATGGTTCATCATTAAAATAAGCTTCAATAATATGTTTCCATTTTGCTGTCAAGATTTCTCCATTTACTTCCCAAACTAAATCTTTTGTTAGCAAATTGTTTCTGATACATTTAATCATATGAGGTGTATTGTATAAGGGTATAATCTCTTCGTTTCCAAATATAATTCTTCTTTTTATTTGCTGCTCCTCTTGTATGTAAAGTGTACTCGATTCATTCAATAAACTATTTATAGCCGCTTGGTTTGGTTGTCCCTGATCACATATTGTGGCTATAATTTTCAACCCGCAATTTTAAACTTCTGTAATCAGTAATTTTATTAATTCTACTATAACTGGGGATTTCGTAGCTGACGAAGAAAATGCGAAATAAATTGGTTGTTGCAATTTTTTGAAAAGTCCGCTGAGATAAAATACAAGAACATGGTCAGCAATTTGCAAACTTCGGCTATGCCCAAAATCTTGGAAACCATAAAATTTGTCAGTGGTTTTGTCATAATCTATATGAGGCATTATTGACATTTCGTCAAAAATTAAAGCACACATTTTATCTCGATTATTTAAATTTGAAGCAGCTTCTTTCAAGTTGTCGAATATTAATTTATTCAACCCGGCATTTATTGGAACTCTATTTAACATTGCCATTATTGTTTGCCGAGTAGGAAGCGCAAAAAACTCCCTTAATTTCGAATAAGCTCTTCCAGATTGTTTATAAAATGCCAATGCCAAAACTTTCTCTTCGGTGGTGTATCTACGTCATGTTCCTTTAACATTTCTTTTTCTCAATTGTGCCAAACAAAAATTTATAGCATCGTCTCCTAACACTTTGCTTTTTAATATAATGTCAAATCTTGTGGCTAATTTTAACCGTTGACGAAGCAAAGCGCTTCTAATTTTGCTTTTTCGTGCAGCGCGCTTATATTTTAAGGAAGAGTGGTAGATCTTTTTTGCAAAAAGATAGATGTTTTCTATTCGCACAGGGTTAATTTCGTTTAAAATTTTGGGGTTTCTGCTTATATTTGAAATTTGGGTGTCTGTATTAGGATTGACGATATAGGGAGATGTATTTTCTGGTATTATATTGTCTTGCTCGTCATTAGATTGCGTGATCAAATCAGATGTAGTATACGTATCCGCATTTTCTAAAAAGTTTTAAACATTTATATTACAATTTAAACAAATTCTTCAGAAATTTACCATGCGGAATTCGCAAACTAGGTATAGCCGTATTTCGGAGTCTATTATTAGTATCAAAGTCAGAAGCTGTAAAGTGTAAACCACAAACCGTATACCCATTATAAACTTTCATAGGATCAACTTCCATTAGGTGGGAATTACCAATTCGTTGCAACCATTCTGTAAAACGCTTAGGATATTTTTGAGGATTTGGAAATCTGTGACGCGTGATAACACCTGTACTATAACATTTATGCACGCTACACAGTTTCATGTTTGATTAAAAATAAAGTTACTGCAACTTAAGTATAATCAGAGCAGTGACAGTGACATTACTAAAATGTTTCATGAGCTTCTCTAAGTTTAGGCTTAGTAATTTTTCTTTGATATAGTGACCTTAATTTTTCTTTCAAATATTCGCCATCTGGCGGCTTGTGGACGGTGCGCAAAATGTTCTGAGACCTAAAAATAGATAGGGAGCTTGCATTCTAAACCCCTTTATATTATCTATGATCACATAAGTCGGTGTCTAAGGTGCCTCGTACTCTGCATGCCTAGACCTTGTCCATTAACAAACAAACAAACAAAACATATGATTGGTAGCTGATCCAGTAACTGGGTTCTGATTGGTAGAACTTTGTGCTGCCATCTGATAGTCAAGCTTAGAAATACCCCCCGAGTTACTTTCCCAGGCACTCTAGACAGGTTTCAACATTTGGCATGAGTGTCTCTACTTGTTTGATGTATGTACGCTGATAAGGTGGTTATGTTCTTTCGTTAATGTGTAAATGCACTGTTCAATACTTTATTTAAATAAAACGTTTAGTTTTCCGTTGGTTATTTAAATATGTATGTCTATTTTTGTAAGGTGTCCAACTCCAGAGAATTTTAGAAATCGAAACGGATTTTTTCATTGAACCTCCAGACGCTAGCAGATGCACAGTTCAGAATATATAACATTGTGGCACGAGTCAGGAGCTGCACATGACAGAATAATATTTAACAATAGTCGTCTGTGGGCAAACTTAGAAGCAAATTATGAAGACTGCTTTATACTTGGGGATTATGGTTATGGTCTTAAAAAGTACTTAATGCAAAATTCTCAATCTCATGCAGAAGATGGATTCAGCGGTTAGAAGGAGCATTTCGATCATTCAAGGTACCCTATACCGAGTACGCGGAATACTTGTTACATTACATTGGTTCAAAATCATTCGATACATTATGCGATAACTTAACCCCCCACAACCCATACACGAAGACGTACAAAGAATTGAAGAAAGAACTCGACGAATTCTACGCACCAGCACCATTGCAAATTGCGGAAAACTACCGTTTCTCCCAAAGGAAGCAGGAAATGGGCGAATCGTTACAAGGTTACGCAGCGGCACTACAAAGGTTGTCTATTAATTGCCATTTTGGTAACTACCTGAAGATAGCACTCCGCAACCAATTTGTTTTTGGACTACAAAGTAAAAGAATTCAATCCAGACTGTTGGAATAAGTGAATGTTACCTTTGACTCAGCAGTCAAAACGGTCGTAAGCATGGATCTATCGGAGAGGTACGCGCAGCAGCGAAATGGTGCGGAAAGTTCCGTGAGTTACCTCAACACTAAACCGAAGAGGGAAGAAAGAAGAGCTACAACGTACAATAAGGCCGGTAAAAACAAATTCAATTCCACTAGTAGGGTAAGGTGGGGTAGACTGAAATAAGGGGTACAGTGAAACATTTCAAATTCCGCGGTTATAGAAGGTTTATTTAGTGTACCTGTATAATTATACATGTACACTAGGTTTATTCAGAGCCAGTGTGTATAGGAGAGTACCGCCACGTCCGTCATGTTTATTTCTCTGACATATGCGTCACTTTGAGGTTTGTAGCACAATTCCGTCAACGTGACGTTTGTTGGAAATCCAAAACTTTACTTAAAATTGGCAAGACTGTAAGTCTATGTCAAATTCGAAGTTAGCAGGTTAGGTTTTGCGTCAGTTTTGACAAAAACTGATGCAAAACATAACCTCCTAACCTCGAATTTGACACAGACTTACAGTCTTGCCAATTTCAAGTAAAATTTTAGACATACCTCGATCAGTTAGTTAGTGTTGATATGAACAAAAATGGCGACGATGGCGGCATTTTCACGGATCAAAGAATTTCGGTACGCTCCTATATACATTGCATTCTACAAGGAGTTTGTGGACTTTCTTAGTTCGCAACCACTACATCCATCACCTCACCAACTCCAGGCTGTCGTCACAATAGACTATTCGATGAGCCTTGGAAGTGAGCACCTATGGCAGACGACCGTCCTGAGAACGGTGCCAACCACATACGAGGGCGACCCATTCCTGTGGTGGAGGCAACATATAGAGGTCCCCATCCAGCGTTTTCTCGCTCAACTACCAGATGGGGATGTAATATACATTAGTTATTGTTGGACTGATTAAATAAATCTCTATAAACGTGTCTGCTTTTTATGGTTGTTGTATATATAGGACCTTAATACCTAACTCGCTGTTAGTCAGTTGCTACACTTTCTACAGTCGTGTGCGTCGACGATCGTGAAATGCATTTCCAAAGCTTTTTGGAACGATTAGACTCCTTCAATACTTGGACTGGAATTCAAAATCCAAAATCACTGGCCAGAGTTGGTTTCTTTCACATAAAAAACAGTGAAGCTGATGTGCAATGTTTTTACAGCGGAATTAGAATTCATAACTGGGAGCCTCATGACGAACCCCTCTCTGAACATCTCCGCTGGTCTAAGAATTGCAAACATGCAAATTACATTCGCGCCTTACGAACTGTGCAAGACCTATTACTAAACACCATGACACTTTTCGAAGAGTTAACTACTTTCGGAGATGGCGGTGTGGTATCGACGTTGTTGGTGGAGGGGCGCTTACCAACCAAGGTTTCTGTTATTGTTGCAAAAGATCGTCAGTGCATTAGTTTCATTGGTACGCTCTACATGGTGCCCCTAAAATTTTAGTCGCTCTCGCGGCCGTGCTGCAACCACCACATTGCAGTTCAGCGTGTCTTGCTTACAACGATGGTGCGCACAACGCTACGTGTCGTAAAATGGATACCAGTTCGTTGGCAACTCTTCCCGTTTTTAAATTGCCTGTGAAACACTTTACGAAAGATGGTGTTTTTACGTTCAAGATCAAATACAATTGTTCTACCAATACAGTCGACACTAATTGGCAAACCATTTTAGTGAAGACCAAGCCTGATGTTTTGAAGACGCTGCTTCAATCCCCCGACATCTCCTGTTATGTTTCCACGGTCGTTTTAAGCGTTATTTAATTCTGCATTTTGTGTATGTGTGTTACATATTTCGTTATCTGTTGGTACTATAATAAATTAGTGTAATTTATATGTAAGACAAATAAATATTACTCCTCTTTATGCATTCTGTTAATTCTTTAAAGTTGTGGCGCTGAAGATTCTTTTACCTTAACTTGGCATAACTACATACATACTCAAAAAAGAACACACACCTATATTTGTAAATATTTATTCAATCCAAAAATAATTAATGGCGACCACGTCGGCATCTAACAACCTCGATAGAAATTTTATTGTGGGTAGCTTCACGTGCCGGCTCCACCACTCTTCTATCTCCTGGAGACCTTGGAATGGTTCTGGCAGCGTCCTCAGGATGGCGGTCTCACCTAACTGCTCGTTGAGGACCTTTATCGTGTAGTTGACTGTGATGACAGCCTGGAGGTGACGAGGTGATGGAGGTAGCGGTTGCGAGGAGATGAAGTCCTCAAACTCTTTCTAAAATGCGGGGGCATCTTCAAAAATAGCAGGCATGATAATAACTGGTAGCTGTAGTAGAAAACGGTGCGACTTATATATGAATCTCAAGGGCATAATCTTGAAAGAACTAACCTTGAACAATAGTCTAGAACAACTGGTCATGACCTTGAGCAACCGAACTTGCAAAATATCCTTGACCTTGAAGTTTAGCATTAAGCTATGACCTTGAAGTTTAGCCTTGAGCTGTGACCTTGAACATGTAACCTTGCAAAATAGCCTTAACCTTGCACTCAAGGCCAAGTGGTGGGGGAAAGTTAGAACTGTCCATTCTAACCTACTGATATTCTCCTAACAAAATTTATAATTTATAACACGAAAATGGCTGTAGGCTCACTCTTCACCATGCCCAACACGTATTAGCTGAAAAAGGTGCTCGCCGTGTTCATTTTGTAGCACACGAACATGCCGAAAATGCTACTGTAGTTGCGTGTGTGAATGCTATCGGCAATGCAATACCACCAATGATTCTTTTTAAGGGGCAACGTCTTAAACCATCTTTTCAAGGTAATCTGCCTGATGGAGCAATTGTGAAGATTGCCCCTAAAGGCAGTATGACCTGTGAATTATTTATTGAGTGGTTAACGCATTTCTCAACTTACAAATCACCAGGAAAAGTTCTTTTAATTATTGATGGTGCCGCTTGCCACTTGGACATAGCAATTGTCGAAACGGCAGAAAAAACGACAGTGCACTATTTTGTCTTCCCAGCAACACCACACATGAGCTACAGCCTCTTGATACATCGGTATTTAGATCTTTTGTGCACCATTGGGATCAGGAACTAATTTTTTACTGGGATAAATATCTCGATAGGAAGTTAACAAAAGATAGATTTGGTCTTGTCTTTACACCAACATGGAATAAGTGTATGTCAATTTCAAACATTACTAATGGGTTTCGCAGTACTGTGATTTATCCCCTTGATAAAAATGCTGTTCCTGAAACTGCATATGCACCTTCAATACCAACATTCAACGGGAATTCAACTCTTGAAAATAATGATGTTAACAATAAATACGTTCGAGTTGATAACCATAGAAACGACAATATGGAAGAAAGCGATTCCGATGAAGACTTGCCATTAGCTTTGTTAGCTAGAAGACCACACGCTGAATGTTCCAAAGTAATAGCTAATCATCCATCAACATCAAACTCTTCTAAGATTCCCCAAGTAGCCGACGGTTTGCCAAAAGCCGTAACTTCCTCAACGACAATGAAAAGTTTTCATTCGATCTTAAACTCCGGAAAAGCAACTAAAGAAAACGCCCAGTGTTCCCAGAAGAAAGGCCATTAACTACAAGACACAAACGCTGTGTAAGAATGTGTTCGTTGAGAACTCTAAGGAGAAACGAAAAGAGCTTACAAATGAAGACAAAAATAGTGGTAAGCCAGTTTCTGCAGAGTCCTGGATGTGCAATGTGTGCAACGAAGATTTTCCGGCCGATATGCGTTGTTGCAAGAACTGTCAAATGTGGTCGCATGAACAGTGTATTGGATTTACCGAAGAGAATGATGAAGACTTTATTTGTTGGAACTGCGCTCCTTAAACGGCAAGGAAAGAATTTTTTATGTTGGGCCTTATTTCACATCTACCTGGAAATAAGGCCCAAAAGCACTTTTTCTGTAATATTTTCTTTTAGTCCTATGGTTGCATTTATGTTTAATTTTTATTTTTACGTAATATCTACTTGAATAAAACTATCTCCAATAATTAAATTTAATTGATAATACCGATTAGTTTCCGTTTTAAAAATAAAATGTATTATGTGGACCTTATTACCCGCCGGTACCTTATATGACAAAACAAACACGCGGCATAAACAATTAAAATCTTCTCACCCTGTAACGACGTTCCGCGAACAATAAACTAGCTGAGTAAGTAATTAGTCTGCAAGCATCCTGTGAGGCAGGGTGCGGCAGAACAGAGCTATCTAAGCAATCAGCTGACGTCTTACCCCGAGTGCGAGCTCAAAATGACTACAATATATTCAAAATTTCTACGAGGCGAAAACACCGGGATTATATGGCCATATAGATTCAAGGTGGTTTTCTATTGTAAAGACATCGGGTAAGTCAATGAACGCTTCAAAATCTACTTAAATATGCCCTTTCATTATTAAAAATATTTAAAATAAACAAATCACGGAAGCTTGAAATCGAACAAAAGGTCACCGGGGTCGGTTCCCGTGACACAGCCGTTAATTTTGTTTTAAGTTTACAAACAAGCAAATGGCGGACGATGGACTTCGAAATAAAGGGCGAGTTTACCGCAGCCCCGGCCGACTAACACGACTAGAACGTGCTACCGGGTAAGTAAATCAATCTAATCAAACAACTAGTTACGCAAATAAAGCACGCAGATCATAATACACAAAATACCATAATAGCAATTCTAAAAAAGTCATACCTACAAACCAAATCGGCAAACAATACATAACTAAATTGCTTTAAAAACCTCTCAGGTAGCCACGGCATGAGGTGCAGAGCCGGTGGACGTTGCAACCAGACAGATCACTGGCCCAGGAGACGGCCTCGTAACGGGCAGCAGACGAGCTTCGTTAGTTGCAATGAGGCGACCGCAGGGGAATAGATGAGCGGCACGCCGGCTCGTAGAGGCTCCACCAGTCTCAGGTAGAGTAAACCACACCAATATTCCAAGCGATAACACTCAGTTCGCACGGCGTAGAGGTACAACTCAATTTCCATGGCATACAATTAAAACTCATTTTCATGGCGTATAATTGCAAGCTAAAAATACAAATCTCTAGGTACACAACCGCACAAGAAAGAGAAATCGAAGCAAACCTGCGAGTGGTGACGAACAGCTCATTTCGATCGGAGAAGAGCCCAACCAAAACCGCAACAAAAGCCTAACGAACTCTGGCAGCAACACACAAAAGCTCCCATGGCGTTTCAAAGGGCACTTTGCCTCACATATCCCTCCAAACTATGAGGATCAGCTATAACGAAAGCTGAACGAAGCAAAAGGCTCCCAGGGCACAAACTTCGACGATCAAATCGATGGAAAAGAATGAAAATTGGCCAAACCAGTTACAATCTCAGGTTAGCAAAGTGTTCCAAAATTCGAAAAAAGGAAGAAAAACTATAAAGAGTGCAGATGTATTGTGCCAAACTGATAAATAGAACTGTACCTTATTTGAATTTGAAACTGATGGTATTTGCGTTGCCTAACCATGGATAGGTAAAATATTGTATTTTTAGGAAATAAATGTAAATTGCCAAATCTGACTAATTATTTCAACTATTATAAGAGAAAATGACAAAATGAGTGTAACAGGACTTTTCCGGGATAAGACTAGAAACTACACTTCGTGCCGCTTCTGATACATCCAAATGCGGATCATCTTCATCGGAACTCATTTTTGTTTTTTCTTTCGTCTTTTATTAAACACGGGTAATTCTCACAGAATCGCAACCAAACCTTACAAAATTAGAAATTATAACGTTTGTTTGACGGTTGCTATCATAATTAGTTGGTCAGAGCATACCAGATTTAAAACATCATGATTGTAGAAAAATTTTGTTTGAGTTTCCGCTAATGTGGAGCTGTGCAGTTTTCGAAAAAACGTTGTTTGATGCTGATTCTGAAATTATTTTGCATTCTCGAATGTTTTTTTGCTCGTGATGCTCGAAAAAAAACTCATTCTCGAATGCAAAAGTTGCATTTTATAATCTAGAATAAAAAATAACTACTTAACAATGGCTAATGAAGATTTTCAAATAAATACAGACATTGAGGAACCGCATCAAAGGGGTTGTGAATCTTTGGTTCCTAAAGTATAAAAAAAGCTATGAAAAAGTGATATGTTCAAGAAATGGTTGGGCGAGAAGAAAGCGGAGATATCTGAAAAGATTTAGCTAGCTTAATCTGTTCAAAGAGGCTCAGGATTGAAGTCTCCAGAAAGTTTATCGGCAGAATACTCAATGCTTAAAACTACCATTAACTTAAATAACGTTATTGATATATCACAATTAAGAAGCTGTTGGCATTTTTAAAAACATCATCCTAAAAAGTCCAAGGTATTTACTAGAGCGGAGATGAACAAATTTCTGATGGAAGCCCCCGATGAAACTTACATTATGATGAAAGCAGTAATGATAATGGGAATCGCAAGGGCTTTTACGCGTGACGAACTTCTAAAGATGACAGTTGATGACATTTCGGATCAAGGTTCTGTTATTATTGTTAATGTACCTGATACCAAAACACATATTAGTCCAACTTTCACAATTACCGATAAAATTAATGAAAAAGTTTTTTTGACATTGTACGAAAATATATATAGAGCAAACTGTCGTCGATTTTTCTACGCAGTTCGTCAAGGAAAATGTGTAAATCAGCTTGTGGGTATACATACAATAGGCAAATCCCTCAAAAAATCGCAGCGTATTTAAAACTACAAGATCCGCAATCCTATACTGGACACGCTTTCAGAAGGACGTCGACAACTTTGTTAGCAAACACTGGGGTTGACGTTAAGGCACTTAAACGGCATGGTGGTGGGAGGTTTCAGTGATAATCTTAATATATTTTTTAATGCCTAACAGAAGATTCATTTATAGGTCGTCTAATGTCGCTGAGAGCGACGTAGTCGATTCCCTAACAACTAAAATGAATTTGCTGACAAGATTTTACATACCAAAAGCGGATACCGCCGTAACGTTCAGTCCATTCCAGTGTTCGAAGACCAGACTACTGCAATTTATTCTAATAGTAACATATCTAACTCAATAAGTAATGCAGAAACTTCTATTACTTGCAGAAACTTCTATTACTTTAAAAACATTAGATGACAGCGCGGGAAGAAATATTACATTTAATAATTGTACAAACTGTAATTTTAATTTTTACAAATAAACCAGACATCTGTTGGTGAAAACTATTACTATTACTTACCGCATTAGAGCTGTTACAAACTCGAACAGATCTGTGTTTCTATGGAGACTAGCCACAGTATTGCTATATTCAACTTACAAGATATGTCAACAATGACAGTAAGTACGTATTTCAGAACGATTGTGCGAAAAATACAGTGTGTGAACTCTTTTTAATTCGATTTTTATTCAAAAGTTATCTGCTCTTCACTTCTCAACATTAACGTAATCCACAATATAGTGGGCATTTTTAAATTAATCATATTCCTTCTAGAATTGTGAGAATGCCAGCGTTGTGGGTTGTTCAACAGCGCAAACAAGGGGTTTTTTTAATAAAACTTTCCAAAGGATGCAGTTAGAAGGAAGCAGTGGGAGGTCAAAGTTCAGAGGATAGGATGGACTCCCACGGACTTTTCTATCATTTGTGAGGTAAGTCGCACAGAATCTATGATAGGTTAAATTAGTTATTAATTAAACAATTACGAGTAACAAAACACTAATTTTTGCAACGTAGTGCATACAAGATTTATTGCAATTTACAATTTACAATTTAATTTTAATTTAATTTTAATTTGATAATTATATTTGAAAAGAAATAGATAGAATAGATAATACTAATACATTATTAATAAATAAATAAACATTAATAATTAAAAATTGAAAATATACAATTTTTGTATTGCCAGTTAAGCAAAGCTTGTGTTTGGCAATACGCTTTATTTTTGAAGCATAGATTAGGTATTGTCTTTACATCAATACGGATACATGCTTTTGGTTATATTAGAGTAAAAACGAGATACAGATAATCTAATTTAACTTAACCCGCAAATCAACACTCAACGAGGACCCATTTTTTAATTTTTGAAGTAAATTTACCTTTATATACAATTTTTTTAAATTCAAGTGGCAATCTATTATATAGGTCTATGCCAGTATATAAAGAGTGTCTTTGAGAAATGGCTCCGTCAAACTTGGGAATAACAATATTCAAATTAGTTTTAGCTCTTGTTTCATGTCTGTGTGAAATTTCATTTTTAATATTACTATGAGAATGTACAAATATTAAAGACACTTTAGAATATAATAATAATAATATGTCTTTATTTTTCCCCACAACAAATATAAACAAATAACACATGAGAAAAATTAATTAATAATTATCAGTGGGAAAAACCCCAAGGTGAAGTTCAGATGCGTAACAAGCTACCATCTGCAATTCCACTTAAACCTTGCAATAACGGAAATAAAATACTATAATTACGTGAGTGTAATATTACTAAAAAAAAACCATAAGCACTATAACTAAAACTAAAAATAGTAATCGTATACGTTGTCGCTGATTATGGGCAGGTTTTTAATATTTATACACAACATAAGTGACATAAATAATAAATTAGAAAGAAGTAGATGTCTACTGACTTCCGAAAAGATATAAATACATACATTTTTTAAAGGCAAGAGAGTTAAGGGATTTGTATGCATTAGGAATAGAGTTGTATAATTTGTATATATTAAATGAAAAGGATCTCTGAAACAGTGCAGTCCTGTGGAGGGGTGGAGTAATAAGTCCCTTGTTTCTAATATTTAAATTGTGGACATCAGTTCTGAAAGATATTCGTCTATATAAATACGGTGGACGCTTAGACGTAACTATTTTATGAAATAGGAATGCGGTTTGAAGCATAAAGCGATTTCTCATGTTAAGCCACTTTAGTACCTGAAGTTTGTGTGATACATGATCGTATTTACGCAAACCGAAGATAAAACGAATACAGGAATTTTGCACTTTTTGAATTCGAGTTTGATCACTGCTGTCAAGGCAAGGACTATAAACAGGAGAACAATATGAAAATTGTGACAGAATTAATGTATTACACAGGTTTGTTTTTATATTTTTGGGTAAGTAATTCCTATGAGGATACAAAACTTTCAATTTCGCATAAGCACGCTGTATATAAGAATTGATTTGTCCTTTAAATCTGAAGCTGTTATCCATAATTAGACCTAGATTTTTACTTTGAGTGGCAAGAGCAATTTTTTCACTGTTTACATACAAATCAATTAAATCGTGTGCTCTTGAAACATCGTTTTTGTTACCAAATAGAAGTGCAGCAGTTTTACTAGAATTCAGTATTAAACAATGACTACGGGATATAGCTGCTTGACTGTCATAGCGCCCGTATCTTTAAATAAACTGCTAGTTGGATATCTGCGGTTCTTTTTGTAGAGTATTTTTAACAAATATTTTTGTGTTATTTCCAAAGAATTAAGAGAAGCTTGATATAAACCTCCCCAACCTATAATACCATATTGTAGTAGGGACTGTACAAGGGCATCGTAAACAATTTTTTTGTTTTTTGTTGATAATATGTTACTTAACATCTTAAATTTATAGATCATTTTACTTAATTTATTATATATAATTCTCTAATAAATATTTTTTTTACCATTTTAGGTTATGTTGGCATAAAACATTTATGGCAGAGTGAAAAAAGGTACTACTTTTTTAAAATCGGCAGTGTAGAACGTCCAAATCGTCACTAAAATACGAATAATCGGCAGTGAAGTAATCCATTGTTTTACGACTTTTTGTAGACGACGCGACGGGGCGATAGGTAAACGTCAACCGACGTCAACATGACCTACAAAAGTTGGTTAACATATAATTTCGCGATTTCTCGATTTAAAAAAATATAATGTACCACTCGCCACAGAAGTTCCTTTTTCTCCCTCATATGATATATTTGCGTTGGCCCTACGGGCCTCGGCTACTAAATCCACATTCGTAATAAAAAGCTTAACTTCAGTGCCTTGGTATACAAACTACCTTTTTCTACTCGCTAATAGAAACTTGACTTTTTTATAACATTTGGACGCGTAGAAAATGTTATTTTATTTAGGTAAGGACCGTGGTAGTGGAAATGCTGCTGTAAAAACTTTCTGTGCATCTATTCATTTCGAGGCAAAGAAAGTATTATTTCTTTTTCGTCCTTAAAACACTTTACCAAAATGACAACAAGCGTATTCGTAAAAGCTAGATTATGTGTTACTTTCTTTGGATTAATGTTGAAGTACTATATTAAGTGCTATTAAATACACAGTGGGCAAAAAAACCGGTACACATTTTGTACTCTCATTTATCTTCGTAAGTTATTGATATTTTTAAATAATTAATATAACAATAAAAAAAACTTCTCAAAAATGCAATTAATCATTTTTGCAATCTACAAAGTGTAAACATTTTGTTTTTCAAATAAATATTTAATACGTTATTTAATATTGAAAATATGAATATTTCTAATTTGTACCGTTTTTTGGCCCACTGTGTATATTTTTTAATTTAATTAATTAAACTCGTAAAAAATGCATGTGCACAGCACATAGAAAGTTGTTTGCTGGCCTCGTGCTCTTGCAACCCTTGCTATGCTCCCGTTGCAAATGTCGCACTTGGTTCACTAAATTCTATTTTCTATGCTTATTATATCGTGCGTTTAAAAAAAAACTCATAAAAATCACCTTTCATTCAACTCTACTCAAATTAACTTGAGTATGTTTTCAAAAGATCGCAAAGAACTATTTTTTACATTACCAATGGCAATGTTGAAAACGTGTCATATTAACATTATTGATGACAACTAAAACGTTAGTATTTTAGTACAGGATTGCAAAATATAAATTTATTAGTTTCAGGATATTAAGCCTTTGTTTACGTATTTGTTTACGTATACAAAGGTAGGCTGGTAAGTAAGTCATAACTGTAGCTGCACGGTAATATTCCTTTACCGTACATGTCAACTATTACCATACTGAAACCGGTATACTGTTGAAGAAATCACGGATGTTATGAATCATAACATTCCTAGCCATAAACTATAAATCTTGTTGTTCATTTCAATATTTATTTGTGTATATGTATTTGTTATTGTAATACTGAAAATGTTCATTATATCTTCTAATAAATTGTGCAGGTGCAGTTTGAGGCCGACATGTGGGAGAAAACTCGAGTAGATGGCTAGCGCAAGCTCAAATGTGGTGCTATTCCTACATTGTTCTCGTTTTTCAACAATCAAAACGTAAGGCACCAAGAGAAAGAAGTGATATATCGGCAAATGCTAAATGTCAACAGAATATGGATGAAGAACCAGATGTTGCAGTTACATCAACTTCAAAAAATGCAATGTTAATGAATTACTGTTACAAAAATCCTGTAAATGTTTCTTTACAGTTGTAAATAGGGAGACTTTTTTTCCAATTACATGTTCTAAACAATTTCCTCATTTAGACAACTGTAAAACAACATTTACAGGATTTATGTAACAGTAATTAATTAACAGGGCTAGATTAAGAGTTTCTAGAAGCAATTTAAATAGATATTAATTAGAATTGAAAAAACAATTCTTCTAAAAAGCGCCTTGCATAGAAAACGTAAAAATTATGCAAACATACTACTTTTCGGTAAATAATAACAAATCTAAAGAATTAATTAACATTTTATATTATATTCACCAATTATAATTCTTTAAAGTGTTCACATAAAAAAATTTAAACTTTAATAGTAAGTCTTTGTATGTGAAATTTTGAAAAATATTTAAAAAATTGAAAAATTAATTTTTAGCTAAAGTTAAAAAAAATTTGGGGTTTTCTGGCCTTGAGATTGTTTAGTTAGCTAAAAATAACACACTCTAAAAAATATCATTGAAATATTGCTTAATTTCCGAAAAATAGCACTTTTTGGATTTTGACAATTTCGAAAAACTCCATTTTCTAAATAAGTAAAAATCACTCGGTATGGCTAAATAGGTTTTTAGACAAGCACAAATTATTGACGTAAATTTTTTTTTGAAAAATCAAAAATAAAAAATTTTCCCATATTATGTCAACTTTTTGGCGGACACTGTATATATCACATTCTTAAATAAATACCTTGGGAATGTAGCTCTAACAGGTCATTCTGGTGTGGCAGCGCCTGCTGTGGTTATTATGCTTGGAGGTGTGAGTTCTCGTTGGAATCAAACAATTGCATATCATTTTAGTGGTAGTTCAACAAATGGTTCGGTATATGTTGACATTGTGAATAAAATTATTTCTAAAGCAAAACGTATGGGCCTGAAAATTGTTAGCATCATTTCAGACATGGGTTCGGCGAATCAAAGCTTATGGAAACTATGAAATGTTACAGCAGGTCGTCACTCAAAGACAGAAAATTGTATTTCTCATCCATTTGATAAGGACAGAAAAATATATATCATTACTAATGTGCATACCCTTTTAAAAGTATTTATCCGCAAACGTCACAAAAGTGACAACTTATTTGTCTTTATTGACAAGGTAAAAGTGTCACTTTATCTGCCTAAGCAGACAAAATAGCGACTTTTGCGTACTTTATCTGCCTAAGCACACAAAATGGTTGCTCTCTTTCTTTCTTTCTATGTTTGTTCGCTATCTCCTCCGAAGATACTGGACCGATTAAATTGTATGATGGCTTAAAATTTTGCTAATTTTTAGAATTAGTTCGTAGGCCGGTTTTTATTTTCAAAAAAGTACGAAAAAGTTTTAATTTAAATAAACCTTTAAGCAGCGGATCGGAGCATCTGTCGCCGTGGGTTATGGTGTGACAGCTGCTGTGGCCGTGTGCTATTAGCACGGGTGATTCAGTATGTTCATATATCATTACAGTTGCGCGTTATCTGAACAACAGAGGTTGGCGCAGGGGTACAGTGCTCGCCTGAAATTTACCTGAATACGTTTGCGGATAAAATAGTATATGTTATTCGGAGTAAAAGTGACTTTATGTGGCTTAGCTGAATTATTTGCCTCACTAACGTTCGGCTAAATAAACTTCAGCTTCGCCACATAAAGTATCACTTTTACTCCTAATAACGTAATCTACTATTATTTACAACTATTAAACAATACCGTTGTTATTTTTCGATTATTTGTCAATTATGATATATATTATTAACTAAAATCACAATGCCTGTTGTTTATATTTAATAATTACATCGATACCGCCATAAATGCATGGATACCACCATAATTACATCGCTAATACGGATTTATGTGCATATAATCAAACAGGCCATAAACTGCTTTTTCGAGTTGACAGTGATCAGTCTGTCAGTTTGAAAATAATAATTTACCCTTCTTTCGTCCCAAACCTAAAATGGAAAACGATAGCGACAATAGTGCTGTATTCTCCCTGAAGTACGCCAAGCTGGCAAACAAGCTACACAAAATTTACTTCCAGAAAAGTCGAAGAAAACTTATGATATCGCATACAAAAATTTTCTGGAATGAATGTAAATAAAGTAGTTGTAAATAAAATAGCGTATTTCACTCGCATATAATAGCTATTATTAGTACACTCAGATGGCTTAAAGAACTCGCTCGCTTCGCTCGCTCGTTATTTAAAAGCCATCCTCGTATAATAATAGCATTAATTATATGCTCGTATAATAATATACTATAAAAATATACTTATCACTAACAAGATCATAAAAATTCCGCAGTTCTTACAAGAGAAATATCAACTACCGACTAACATAATTGACATTGATGACATTCAAAAAATAATAAATTTACAGGGTAACTTGAGCTTTAAATTAGCACCTAAGTTAACAGAAGATGATTTTACTCCTAGCCACTTCCAGAAGATGAAAGTTTCAACATCGACTAATATGATCAGCCACGATGTCAACAGTGGATTAAAATAAGCCAAAATTACTAACTACTGTATGGTTTCTGAATGTAACAGAAAAGTGGTTTACATTAATGACATCAAGACATCCTACACTAGCTTTAAGCAAAATGAACATCAAAAATTACAACAAAACTTTTTTTTAGAAGACTTCATGAAATTGTTTCAAAGTTTGGAAGTAAATGTAAATCGAGCTTGGAAACCATCCCAGACAGGAGCTGTAATTTCAACACAGTATGTACTGGACATATCAAAACTGTTTTTAGAAAAATAGGGCTCCCTATTTCTACTCACAACCCGATTTACTTAAGATTGCTTTAAGAATCTATTTAGTGCAGTGCGGTTTAAACAACGAATGCCTACAGCGTTAAAGTTTAAAAATAATTTAAAAATATTTAAAAGATGCATCCAAGGGTAGTTATGAAGAGCATAATAGGGAATCTTTATCCGATTTTATAAATGTAATTAGTGCTCAGCGAACATATTTAACATATGACAATGTCTTCTTACCAGATAATAATTCAACTTCAGCTATAAATTTAAATAACTGCGAAATTAACTCATTGTATAATATATGTGGATATTTAATAACCAGCCTAAAGACAATGTCCAAAACGTGCAACAAATGTGTAAGTGCCGTCGGTTCAAATGTATTTAGACAGCGTAAATCTGCAAGACTTTCTGTTCTCAAATGCTACAAGAAAAATTCGTTATTTTTTGTAATGAGGCAACTTTCTTCCTTGATATGAAATGTTTTTAGAAAATTTTGTAATTAATTTTCTTTCAGAATATTAATATTGAATAACTTTTTTGTGAAGAAAATGAATAAATTGTATGTTTATCGTATTCCTTCAATTTACAATCTGAAAACAAAAATGATTTCTAGATTTGTAATTTTCCATTTACAGATTGCTGGAATAAAGAAAAGGAAAACAATCACTAATAAATATGCAAGTAAATCCATTTTCTCTGCAAAACGGGGTGATTGATTCTTAAAACTTTTATAATGTATAGTTATACAGAGAGATCAAAAATAAACTTGATCGCGGGAGCCCATGAAACATTCTGTCTAAACTAAACTTTATATAACTAAGTGCATTTCAACTACAATTAATTGAATTACACTAGTTTACAAATAATAATTTGTTTAAGATACCTTTAACCAAATTATTATTTTTATGTTTATTTACTTTCCATAAAAAAATACAGTTAAAATTCTTTTATTACGTCACAGTTCTTTGGTATGAAGGATAATTTTCTTGCTTATCTACACGAATGTCTCCAATTTGAAGTTTATTGTTTTAAGAATTTAAGACATACAATATCAAAAAGAGTGCGTAATGTTACAAAACCTCTAATAGATCGTGTAAATTAGCTTCTGATCGTTTTTGTTACGTTTGTGGACAATTTATATGTGCAAATAAAGGAAGACCTCTCTCAAAAGCACTGAAAACAACATACCTGCATTATTTTGGTTTTCTTGTGCGTGCTTTGATGTTTCACATAATTTTTCATTAAATGTCAGTTTAAATCAAAGTTTGGAATCAAAACAGACAATAAAAGTGTAAAATAACAGTAAGTTCTGAATAATTGTAATTCAGTGAGTATGTGAAAATGAATGGCAATCCAGACAATGACGAAGACGAATACTCCACCGGACTTGCAAGAGGAAGCTAGCAAAATTTCTCTGAATTTGTTACCTACAAAGTCAAGAGAACGGTACGAAAACTACTATGAATTATTCAATAACTGGAAAACGAACAAAAAAGCAAAATACTTACCAGAAAATGTATTACTTGCTTATCTATCGGAAAGATCAAAGATTGTAAATGCAGGTACACTATGGTCTGAATTTTCAATGTTGAAAAGCACTTTTAAAGTCAAGGAAAATATAAATTTTGATAATTTTCATAAAGTTCGAGCATTTTTGAAACAAAATTCTGTAAATTACCTGCCCAAAAAGTCAAAACTTTGACTCAAGAACAATGCATTCAATTTTTTAAGGAAGCAGATGATTCAGAATATCTTATGATAAAGGTAAACAAATAAATTAAGATAAATTAATTTTATTTTTTATTAACATTGCATTGTAGGTTTCTCTTATTATGGGACTATACGGAGCTTGTCGTCGAAATGAGTTGTTGAATATGAAACTTGACCACATAGATAATAGAGGAGATGTATTGATTGTTACAGTTCCAGAAACAAAAAATAATATTACAAGAACGTTTACAGTCACAAACAAGACAGTTGATGGATTGAATCTACTTACAATATACAACAAATATGTTTCTCTTAGACCTACCCACACTCCACACAATCGCCTATTCATTTATTACAAAAACAATAAATGTACAGTACAACCGATCGGAAAAAATGTATTTAGCAAAATTCCAAGCAAAATAGCCACTTTTTTGAAACTATCTGAACCTAGTACATACACAGGACATTGCTTCCGCCGTAGTTCTGCAACCCTACTAGCTAACTCTGGGAGTGATTTGCTTACACTTAAAAAACATGGAGGTTGGCGTTCTTCTGCAGTTGCAGAAGGATATATCGATGACTGCTTATCGAATAAGATTAATATTTCTCAAAAAATCTTGACAAACCAAGAACAGCAGCCTAGTACTAGCAAAAATAACAGATAAATATTTCCGACCAAATAAATGAAATACCAGTTAATCTAGATAATTCCAATGAACCCACCTCATCTATAGAAATAAGTCACCACGCTACTAGCACTTCGAACACTTACCAAATGCCTACAAATTCTGGTATTACTATACATAATTGTGCTCAAGGGATAATTAACATTAATTATTATAATAAATAAATTCGTAAATTGTTAGTACTTAAGTTTCTTATTAAATTCTGTTTGTATTTATAATATCAAAGCTTTTTGTTATATGTTTTTCTATTTTTTTTTAATGCTAGGCGAAAAACAGTTGTGTGTCACACATGCAGAAAATGCATTGGCAGCCCTTAGCTTTCAGCTGCCCTCGCTTCGCTTCGCTCGCTCATGCAGCTAATACCCGCGGGCTGCTAATGCTCGTTTTCTGCCCTTGTGACACAATATACTATATGGCGAGAGCCTACGAATCACGACAACGACTATTACTTTTGCCTGACGCAGACTTCAGGTTTTAACTCCAAAAATTTTGTATCCCGATATCCTGTCTGTCACAGTGCCGATTCCACATTCAAAAAGCCTAACACATCCTGTTTGTCCAGGTATGTAAGTATTAGTCAAGGTAGCGAAGAGCAAGATTTTGTTGACAACGCTGATGACAATTTCTGTCTGGAAGAAGATAACAAACCACAGTTAATTAACCAAAGTGAATTAAACGATCTGGTAAGAGACTTACAGTTGTCTAGATCCAAGGCAGAGCTTCTTGCCTTTCGATTACAACAATGGAACCCACTCACATCAAGTACAAAAGTAACATATTACAGGAAAAGGAGTAAGAGTTACAGTGACTTTTTCATTAAAAAGGGTGACTTTTGCGTCTGTCATGATATTCCAGGACTTTTCATGCTGTGAATCAAGAGTATCACCCAAAAGAGTGGCGGTAATTCATTTATTCGTCAAAATATCACTTAAAAGCCGTATTATTTCATAATGGCAATAGAAAACCATCTTTACCAATTGGTCATGCTGTGAACATTAAAGAGACTTACTACACGATGTCTATACTACTTAAATTGATAAAATATGAACAGCACAACTGGAAAATATGTGCAGCTATGTGGTTGGATTGTTATTGGGATTACAGGGCGAATATACCAAATATGCTTGTTTTCTGTGTATGTGAGATAGTCGGGCTAGAGAACACCATTACATAAGAAAAGTATGGCTTGCTCGGAATGAATTTATTCCAGGACAAATGAATTTGAAAGAAACACCTTGGGTAGATCCACAAAACATAATTTTGCCTTCATTACAGATTAAATTGGGTCTCCTGAAAAATTTTGTAAAGGCTATGGATAAAACTAGTTTCCAATATCTAAAAAAAAAAAAAAAAATCCAAGCCTTTCAGAATCAAAACTGAAAGAGGAGATATTTGTAGGCCCACAGATACGAAAATTAATGCAAAATAAAGAATTTGACATTATTTTGTCTTTGAAGGAAAAAATGCCTAGACATCATTTAAAAATGTTGTCAAATGATTTTTATGAAATAAAAAAGATGAGAGATATAAACAAATTTACAGTTCTATGTCAACAAAAAGCATACTACAGGCAAGTTTGATTGTTTGCAATCGCTCCCGCAATCAAGTTTATTTTGGATCTCCCTGTAGTAATGTGTATAATATACACATTAGATATTGTGTTTATGTGTGTTGTTATTTATAACTTTGTAGCTGATGTTTTTCGTTGGTCGTTTATTTATGGGCTTCCTTAATGTATAGAAAATCGTTTATTAATGACCATTATTAATGAATACATGATATTAACATGGGTAATCAAAGATACCATTAATGTAAAAACTTTTGAGCCAAACTTTTTGTCATGGAATTAGATGTTCTCCAATTTAATAAGATACAATCAACGGAAATAGTTATTTACTATACAAGTGGGATAACAGTATCATTAATATACGTGTGTGTAAGTTACAAACGAGTGCGTAGCACGAGTTATGTAAGCACACAAGTATATTAATGATGCATTATCACACATGTATTGTACAAAATTTTATCTACGACTGCCTAAAATTGAGAAAAGTGCATTAAGAGAAATGTCAGATCTGTCATTTTCAAAACTATTTTAGTAGGCAAATGTCATTATGTCATTCATTTGACACTATTTCAGTTACGTAATGAAGTCATTACACAACTCAGTTGCGTAATGAAACCATTACATAACTGAGTGGTGTAATGACCTTCATTACGTAACTGAAATAGTGTCAAATGAGTGACGTAATGCGTTACTTATCCCACTGGAGTAGATAAAATATTGTAACTAACTCGTGTGTCAATTGGCGATTAATAATCTCCACAACTAACAGGTGAGCACTACATCACAATTCAATACAACCATGGTTCGAGGAAGCACCTGAAATTCTATATGATTTATTGATGAGTAAAACAGAAATTAATCCCTCTACAATCAAAAACTTTTATAGACAAGCAATAGAAGAGTGTGAAAAATATAAAGCTAGGTTTGGTAAATTATGGTCAGTAAATCCTTTTACGCATGGTCGTCGTCGAAATCATAATATTGTAACTAAGAAGCCGGGACTAATTCAATATGCAAGCCACTGCAATTGCCATATCGATATCTCTAATCTTTTTCTAAAAGAATACATTTTTTTTATTGGTTTAATAGCAAATTAACAATCAGAACTAATTATAAATGCAATGTGTTCTATGAGTTAATGTGATGACATTAATGACGTGAGGGGGAATCCATCCAGCGATGTTATCCCGTTTCGTTAGAGCTATCCTCCTTTCAGATCACTGGGCCATTTCTTCTTTTTTAGTCTCCTTGGAGGTGGGTCCTGCTGCAGGTTCAACGCGAGGGTATTTGGGTGGGCTTGTAGTCGTAGGAAGTGGTTGTTACTTCTTGTTGTTCTCTCTTCTTCGACTGTTGCTATGCCAAGGTCAGTATGCAATGTCAAGTTGCTGACATACCATGGAGCATTTGCTAGCATTCGAGTTAAGAAAATGTATTGGTCTCTCGGCAGAAAGTCATGCCTCTCTCTTGAAAACAAGATCCTCCTGTATAAAGTCGTAATTAAGCCAATATGGACTTATGGCATTGAACTCTGGGGTTGCTATTGTAAGTCCAATGTCAATATCATCCAACGTCTGCAATCAAAGACTCTAAAAAGAATACATGAAAAGAAAAATGTGCGTGCATGTTAAAAAAAGGGTTTTCGAGTTTATTGTGCTTACAATAAAAAAGTCCTAATAATCCGATAGCGTGGAAATCACTGGTGGAAGTTGATGCCTTTATTGGCGTGTTGCTTTCTGCGGGAGCCTTGCGTTGGAGAAAAGAAAATACAAAACACAAATGTGGATAACAGATAAATCGATCCGAAGAGCAATTTGTACTGCATCAATATCCCGTGATAGATTTATTGCAATTCGTACATATTTGAGGTTCGATGACAAACTAGGTCGGTGAGAAGGGAAGCGGATCAATTGGCAGCCATTCTTGAGGTATGGGATCAGTTCGCTGAAAATTGTGATTTAGTGTTTCCATTTTAATTTTGTATATTCAAAGTGGTGCGTTGTAGTATTTTGTAATAATGTAGATTGTATGCGTATATGTTGCAGCATTTACTGTATATAATATAAATGTTTTAATAACTGTTTGGCAATACTATTCTGATTCATGTATACTCGTTAAAGTTTAAACAAATGTATTCCATTGTGATGATTAATTTCGTTTGGTCGTAAAATTGCGTAATCTTGACATTTATAAAGGTTAGTAGGTACAGTAAAGTGAGACAAAAAAATTTCCAAACCCGGCAATCCAAAAAAAACTAAGGCCTGACTGTCGCAAGTTGTTCATTACCCTTTGCTCTAAATGTGAGAGAAAGTATCCGCCGCCAGAGCGTCGGGTTTGGGAGGGGGTGGGTGGGGAGGTGTCAAAACAGTATGTTTTTTCCAAATATCTCGAAAAGCTTACAGTTTAGAGCTTATTGTACCCTATAAACTTTTATTAAAGTACGTAAAATTTCAAAAAAAAAATGTCCTATACACTTTTTTGCTGCGCCCAATAGTTTCGCAGATATGGAGAGAGTAAAATTTAGTTATTCCGTTATTTCATCTTTATGCTGCTGAGGGTCTCAAGAATGGGCAGACTCACGTTAGGGTCACGTTTGACCAACCACTCTTTGACAAGGCCCACGAAATGGTAGCCAGTGCTCCTGCCGATAGCACCTTGAAATCACTGTTCATCCGGTTTGGAGGGTTCCACTTTCTCCTTTCTTTAATAGGATCAGTCGGCCACATAATGACTGGAAGTGGTTTGGAAGAGGTGTTGAGACAAGTATATGCCAAAAACAGCATCCCGCAAATGATGAATGTCAGAGTATATTCCAAAGCTATCCGTGCCTTATTCCTAACTCAAGAAGCCCTTATGACGGTTTTCATTGAGACACAGAATCCAGACGTCCACAAGGAAGAATTGAAGGCACTCTATTCGTCATTAATTTCATGTGAAATGGGCCCGGATGAGATAGTAGACTAGGCAAATTAGCACGAAAAATGGGCTAACGTCAAACTAATTGCAATACAATTTCTGTGAGTGGTTTCATAATGGAAATTTTCTGTAGAAAACGATGGTGAAAAGTCTACCACTCTATGACGACGCGTTTATCCAATATGGCGGATTTTCCAAAATGGCTGACCATTATTCGATACATTGTATATTAGAACTTGAAATCAAAATTCCAGTCCGTGAACGATTAACTCAATAAACAATTATGATTATATTAAAGTAGGCTACACACAGTTTCAACATTTTTGGGGGATTAGGCGCGTGCGGAGAATGGATTTTGGGGAAGCTATGACACTTGTAGCTTGTTTCCTGGCAGCATGTTTTACAAAATACCAGAAACTTATTACATAGTGCCCCAGAAAACAAGTTACTTGAGTCATAGCTTCCCCAAATTCTATGCACCGCACGCCCCTATGGGGGATATAGAGAAACAGTATACAATTTGTGAGTAATAATTGAGGCTTTTGCGGGAAGAATGATAAAGGTAATTTTTTTCCGAAATTGAATTAGATGGTGCAATCAGCAGCTGATGGTTTGCTATTGGGCCATCTAACTCAATTTCTAAAAAAAATGTAGCGTTGTCGTTTTTCCCGCAAACGCCTCAATTGTAATAGAAAACATTTACTTAAAGTTTATTCAATTAAAATACTTGTGAATTCAAAATAATCGTTTATTCATTCTTTTATTTACAATAATAGTTTCATCTCAATCATCGTCCATGTCCACTTCCATAGAATTGCAGCAGCTTATACCTCTACAAACTGTGCACGCATCTGTGCACAGTATACCCTGTCGTTTGCATATACATTGAAGAGTTGCACATTGACCTTTGATACAGCCACATTTTACGAATTTCAGTAAATGGGCTGGTGCTGGTGCTTGACTCATTCTAATAGGAGTCAATCTTCCATCCTTCACTTTAAATCCCCACTGTAATGGATCCATAGCATTACCCATCCACTGTTGCACCTGATGATATGCTCTGAAAGAATGAAATTTGCTTGCATCCTCTGTAGAAGGCAAAACTTCAGGTTTCATATGGATTGTTGATTTTGTTGCCTTTGAAGTGAAAGTTCGAAGTCTCATATCATGTAATGTGCTGTCTCCTGTTTTTCCTCCATACAAAGATATAATGCCATTCAGACCAGCATTTAACATTTCTTCTGTGGATTTTTCAGGAGTTTGGAAAATGGCAGCACTTTCTTTGAAGATAACTGATCTTCTTAACAGTTTTGTGGAGTCACTTTTCCCTAATGCGCAATGGTTTCGAGGTGGTATCACATCCTAATATGGCATGAGCAAATAAGATGTGAGAGCACACGTCACTACCCAATGCGTTTACAATTTTTCTAATATTATAGACAGTTATGTGTTTGGAAGATTTGTTAGGTTCTGGGCGAAGAAAAATATCACCTAAATTTTCTTGAAAATGATGAAGAAGTAGTATGAGAAGATCGGTGTCTTCTCCAACAATGGCTGTAGGATGAGTTTTTGCCGACTCTATAGCTTCCATAACGATCAAGACGTCTGCATCACTATGAGATTGCTTTGTTTTACATCCAGCTTCGTGTAATTTTTCTGATAATTCAGCAATGAAAGCTTGTTTATTGTCTTTATTACTCAAAAATAATTCTTTCTTGATGGCAATGGAGGTTGAAGTAGTGAAATTGACTTTAGGTCCTACAATACCTCGGTTTCTTTTTAAATGAGCTTCTGATTTTGTGGAAAACGTATCTTCATATCCGTCGAACACAATTGCCTGCGGCTCGTTTCGTAAACTTCACTTTGCGTGCGCTATAATCCTACTTACCACACTTATTATGTAATATACTATCATCGAACAGTAACAGAAAACATCAATATTAACATTAACATAATAATATGTATAACTGTCTCAAATAATGGGCAGCCATTTTGAAAATTCCTCCATATTGAATAAACGCGTCAATTTAGAGTGGTAGACTTTTCACAATCGTTTTCTACGGGAAACTTCCATCAGGAAACCACTCACATAAATTGTATTGCAATTAGTTTGAGGTTCCACATCAATTTTACTAATCTATAGTGGGATCGCCTGCAATCAAGAATTTGGTAGGAACTGTGGAAGAGCAACTGCAGAATTCCAAGGAGAGTGGCAGAACAAAAAAATTGTGGATCCAGTTTATTGAAATGGTGAATCTTATAAAGATCTTCATAAAAGCAGAAAGTCCATCTCCACTGCATGCAACAAATGCTGCCTTTTTTTCATACTACAGGGCACCTCAACTACGCTAAAACGACTCACTGGGCCTGCAGAATTGTGTGCAGCTTTCGAACACTCTGCCTGACGATGAATTTGACAAATTTGTAACAAATGGTTTCTTCACCATTCGCCAAAGCGAGAAATTTTGGTGCGGTGTTTGGACCGATATGACCTTTGAACAAGTGTTAATGAGAGCGATGAAAATAAAAGGTGGTTTGACCGGTGGCAGAGGATTACTGCATCAACAGTCGTTACATGGGTGAAATCGATGCCTGCAAGCTCAAGGATTGTCGAAGCAATTAAGAGATTTGCATCTGTTGATTCGGCTTCCTCAGAGCAGCACGAAATAACACCACTCACGTCAACCCCAACCAGCTGCTTCACCGCATGATTTGTACTGTGAGAACGGAAGAACAGTTAAAAGAGATATTTGGCTATGAACTATGTACATATCATCCCTCACTGTTCGATGAAAGTGGTTTAATGAGAAAAGGCACTAAATCCATGCTGAAAGTGTTACCTTGTGGAACTGATCCACAGTGGGTATTGTATGTAAGTGTGGTTCATCGGAACAGAACGTATAAAAGAAATATTAATAAAACAACTTCAAAATCACATAAACTGTACCGTCTTCAGGTTCTAGGTGCTGAACCTTTTGTATGTTATAGGGATATAATAGCTCACCATTTAAAGTTCGCCATACCCTCCAATGAGGAACCACCGTACGTGTAGAAATTCTTCTGGTACTTAATCCTGGACTGCGTCCAATAATTTGTAAAATGCTTTCTTGCTCATCCAAGTTTGCTGCGCAGGACGTTCACATCTTGCAGAAACTGTTGGAAATGAACCATGTCTTCGTGCATGTTGAAACACACGCGTAAAGGTTTGATGATTTGGCATCCTTCTGTCGGAAATAGTTTTTGCCACATGCCACTCTCATCGAGCAGCTCACGCATTTCCATACAACATGCATAGATGTATGTACATAATATACACGTACTCCTTATGTTCGAGTTTTGTACTACATACCGTTGCTATGCCAGCATTTTGCACAGAGATTTCACCAGCGAGCTAGGTTCCAGGAAATTCTAGCGGGCTCTTTACCTGAGGAGCCAGTCCCCGCGCTGCCCCCAAAAATTTCCGTTAAGGGCATTCATTTGACCATTCGCATTCTGTATCTTTGAGAGACGAGTCGTGGCGAGTTGGCATTGTGTTTTTAAAATTATAATACAGTTTATCCACACTAAGTTACGGTGTTTTCTTTATATTAAATCAACAAACGAGTGGTTGCCCACGAAGCAACGCAAGTTGAACCATTCCCCCACATTGGTCCTTCGAGCCGGATTTTTGGATACTGCATCCGGTCCATAGCCTAAGTTACGGGCTAAATTCCAGCGACGCCAAAAATGAACGACGCCATAGGACATAGAAACAACGAAGTTCCGGAACTCGGACGTCTTTGGCGATACAGGTCGGTCCTTTCCATATTTTAACCCGTTATTAATCCAATTAATTACCCCCTTTAATATCGCTTCTACGTATTATTATAAATTTAATTACTATATCTCTTACCGCGCCATTGAGGTTATATTTTATCATGGCAGATTTAAAAAACCAAAAAACTCGCAGGGGTATCGTAAAATCCCAGTTAACACGTTTTGCAACATATGTAGAGACCTTCGATAGTAACAGTGGCAATTTATCTGAATTAGAAAAGCGTTTAAATGCTATTGATGCAGTTTATAAAGAATTAGACCAAATTCAGTCGGAAATAGAGTTAAGTTGCGATGATAATGAGTCGTTCGACCTTCAAGAACAAGAGAGAGCGGCTTTCGAAGAAAAATATTTGCAAACAGCAGGTATAGCGAACAATTACTTAAAAACCCTTTCAGAGGTCACTGGTCTTGCCAACCCTAGTTTAACTACCGGTTCATCGCAGGTAGAAATAGCCCATGTCGCAAAACTGCCTCAAATTGTTCTCCCTGAATTTGCGGGGTCCTATGAAAAATGGACGGAATTTCACGACAGGTTCGTTTCCCTTATTCACAATAATCACCCGCTGAGTAATGTTCAAAAATATGATTATTTACAAGGATGCCTTAAAGACGACGCCGCGCAAGTAATCAGCTCTTTAACTGTATCTGATGCCAACTATCAAACGGCTTGGCGATTATTAGTAGAGCGGTACCAAAACGAGCGCGCAATTATTAATTCGCGGATTAAGGGGATGTTAGATATACCAAATGTAAGGCAAGATTCGCATGCTCAGCTTAGATCCTTTTTGGACACATTTTTAAAACATTATCGCGCTTTAGAAAATTTACAACCCACGGTTAAATATTGGGACAGCCTGTTATTTTACTTGATGACTGCAAAATTAGATGTAAGCTCTAGAAGAGATGGGAATGTGCAATAAAAAACAATAAATCGTCTAAAATTGCAGATTTCATAACATTTTTAACGGAACGCTGTAATTTTCTTGAAAATATCGACATTAAATCAATTTCAACTGCTGCCCCTCCGAAAAGGAGTTCCAGTGGTTTTCGTACTAGAGCTTACGCGCACGTGTCGTTAAACAAAAATTCAGCAAATTACTGACGTTAATAATTGGCATCACATCAGCTCCCAAAATAATCCTGCAGATGTAATATCAAGGGGCTCAACACCCAAGGAATTAGCAAGTTCTGGTTTATGGTGGAACGGTCCGTCGTTTTTACTATCAGACATCAATCAGTGGCCAACAAATACAAATATTTTGAATTATTCCAGAATTGATGCAGAAGTGCCTGAATGTAAACGACAATCTATTTCGTTACACTGTCCAATTACCCTTGATTTATTTAATAAATATTCCAGTTATTCCAAATTACAGCGGATAACAGCATATTGTTACGGTTTATTCGGAATCTCAAATCAACTCCAGATAGCAGACTACGCGGACCACTAACAATTTCGGAAACATCGGATAGCACCCGTGCTCTTGTCAAAATTGCTCAGGCCGAATGTTTTTCTGATGACATTAAGGCAATTAACATCTCGAAAAATGTTAAACCAAGCAGTAAGCTTGCCCTTTTAAATCCCTTTATGGACAGTCACGGACTCTTGCGAGTAGGTGGCCGCCTTAAAAACTCAATGTTAAGCTACAAGGCAAGGCATCCGATTTTACTTCCACAAAAACACCCTCTCACAAGGCTTGTAATTCAATACAAACACCTCCGCAACCTTCATGCAGGTCCACAAGCTACACTAGCATGTATTAGGCAAAGATATTGGCCACTCAACGGTAGACAGGCAGTAAGATCTGTAGTTCACAAATGCGTGACGTGTTTCAAAGCTAACCCTAAAAGTGTTTCACCACAAATGGGTGATTTACCTAAATCTAGGGTGACCCCATCCAGGATTTTTTCGATCTGCGGTAGTGATTATGCAGGCCCGTTTCAAATAAAGGATGACAAGACCAGGAACAGAAAAATTGTTAAGGCTTACATATGTATTTTTGTTTGCATGGCTACAAGGGCTGTGCACCTGGAACTTGTCAGCGAGTTGTCCACCGACTCATTCTTATGTGCGCTTAAAAGATTTGTGTCGCGACGAAGTTTATGCAAAAAGATTTACTCAGATAATGCCACTAACTATCGCGGAGCAGACAATGTTTTGAAATCTATTAAACATATTCTACATGAACAAAAATTGCACAACTTTTTCTTGCAAAATAACATTGAATGGAGTTTTCTCCCTGCCAGGTCGCCTCATATGGGCGGGATTGTGGGAATCTTGTTCACGTTTGAAGAATTCTATACTTTGATAACCCAAGTAGAAGCGGTATTAAATTCTCGACCTTTAATCCCTTGATCCCAACCGACCTTGAGGCACTGACCCCGGGTCACTTTATAATTGGCGAAGCTCTCACCGCCGTACGAGAAGTAGATCTGCAGTCCACTCCGATTAGCAAGCTTTCTCGCTATAAGCACATCTGCAAGATGTCTCAGCATTTGTGGACCAGGTGGTCCAAGGACTATCTTCATCATCTTCAGCAGCGCTCGAAATTGCGTTTTCAGAAGGAACCCAAGAAGTTAATAGGGGCGTTGGTACTGCTGAAGGAGGACAACCCGCCTCCCCTAGAATTGGCCATGGGACGCATCACAGCCATCCACCCAGGTACGGATGGAATAGTGCGCGTAGTGAGCGTAACAACAAAAAAACAGTGAGCTTAAACGTGCCGTTGGGCAAATATGTGTGTTACCGGTGAGTGAAGAATGATTTGATATAGGGGACGTTCGACTTTATAGACAATTATTTGCATTTACATGTCGCGTTTAATGTCGTTTTTTTTGTCCTAATGTATATTGTATATTTGAAAAATTGTAAATTTAGCATTCTGTGTAAATACCGCCAACAAGCCACAGCTCATTGTTATATGTTCATATGTATTTGTTTTCTTTTTTTTTGTTGAAACGTAATCGTTTCAAAGGGGGCGGTATGTTCGAGTTTTGTACATACCGTTGCTATGCCAGCATTTTGCACAGAGATTTCATCAGCGAGCTAGGTTCCAGGAAATTCTAGCGGGCTCTTTACCTGAGGAGCCAGTTCCCGCGCTACCCCCAAAAATTGCCGTTAAGGGCATTCATTTGACCATTCGTATTATGTATCTTTGAGAGACGAGTCGTGGCAAGTTGGCATTGTGTTTTTAAAATTATAATACAGTTTATCCACACTAAGTTACGGTGTTTTCTTTATATTAAATCAACAAACGAGTGGTTGCCCACGAAGCAACGCAAGTGGAACGAACCATTCCCCCACACCTTATTTGAAACTTGCATGGGCATTTTTTACAGTAACGTTGATAACTGTGTACAACATTGAAAGGTAACACACCACACCTACGTAAGTTTACAACTGACGGCTCGGAAAGTTAAAATTTCAAGATATGTCGACATAGTTTTAAGGTATTTTTAAAAAAGTTAAAACTCGCCTTCGGCTCATGAAGCTGTGCAGAATTTCAGGGCATTTCAGTCTGTTTTGAAGGTATTTTAAAAGAAGTCAAAATTTGAAGGATTCTACCGTTTGTAAGGTATTGAAATACTTAAGATTTTAAGTATTCTACCCTATTTTAAGGTATACTAAAAAAAGTTAAAACGTCAAGATATGTCGGCCTATTTTTAAGGTATTATTTAAAAAGTTAAAACTCGCCTTATTAACCTGTAAGAATTTCAAGGCATTTCGGTCTGTGTAAAAAATTAACTAAACCACAGAAAAGGGCTAGTGCATCTTTGATTAGTGCTCCGCACGCTCTGCATAACAAACCTATTTCATTACCCGCTAATAAATTAAGTTCATTCCTTTTTGATTTAGAGTATAGAAAGGAATTATTTAATAATGACACAATCACAGACAAAACAAACAGATGTGAATGTGAAAAACCAACAGAAAAAATATAAAACCAACATGACGAATTAATGGACTGTCCATTCATGAAGCCTGTTTGACTAGTGCCTCGCCCGCTCTGCATAACTAAGTTATTTCATTACCCCCTAATAAATTAAGTTCATTCCTTTTCGATTTAGAGTATAGAAAAATAAACCCACAATCACAGACAGAAGCCACTTAATTTTTTATCAATTTCAGAGTATGCAGATGTAAAAATAGAATTGTTTTTATATAAAATAAAAACAAAAAATAACAAGCGTAATATATGCAACCAGCAATTAAAATCGAATTTCGGTCACGATTCGATCGTCGCTCGAGGCCTCCGTTCAGAAACGGATTTCGCCTGCAATGAGATTGAAATGCTGAAACAGGAACACAAATTACGAATGGAAATGGAAATGATGAAACAAGAACACAAATTGGATATCTTAAAGGAATAAGTTAAAGTGATTTTGATTGTTGTGGATTAAGTTAGTTAATATAAATTGTCATTGTTATCGTTTAGAGCATGGCCAATTGGGAAAATCTGAAAAAATTGAAATGTATAAACGTAAGAAGCTCTATAGACATTTTTGACAATAAGTGCCTGATAGAAATTCAAAGATAGGAGGGCCGTTTTCACTGATTTCACAGAAAATAATTCTTCCGAACTAACATCGTGGGGATTCACAGAAACACATTTATTGATTTTATGATGAAATTTTATGCAAGGATGTGTCAACCGGCACCTGAGTTTGATGTTGGTGCCACTTTCACAATTCGTGAATATTTTCTACATCCACAAGAATGGATGTTTTGTGGGAGCAATATCCGTTACCACTGGCGATGTTGAAAATGTGCAAATCCAAAGAAAATGAAGTGAGTGTGAGTGAGTTAAAAACTATATAATTATATACTTTTTGGAATATATTTTTTGAAAATAAATTTTCTTTTAAAAAATTGCCCAATGAAGATATTGATACCAAATTGCATATGTACACTTCTCTATTGAATATAAAGCCTTGTGCAAAATTTCAGCCATATTGCATAGTCAGAGTTATGGTTATTGGACTAGAACTCACCTGTATAATTCATGTCACATCTTTACAATTATAGTATTTGCTTGTTGTATTTCGATACCGATTGCAAATAGTAAATATATTAAAAAAAAGAAGAAAACATTCAAACGGTAAATGATATTTAGCAGGTATCGGTTTATGAAGAACTCTTTGTAGCTAACAGACGTACTTTCGTCCAAATCTTTTTTTATAGTTACATGAAAGGAATTCCGCATACAAACGTTGTAAATCCTCATTATTCGCTTGATATTCATATGTAGGATGTTCGAGTGCCATTGATTTTAATATTTATTCTTTACAAATTCATATTATCAAAAATCATAATTGTCTTGGTAAAATTATCGTTTCATTCAGCTCTAGAAAAATCTATACAAACTTTACATATTTTATTTTGATTATTTACAACGTGCCAGTTTCCACATCCAGAAGACCACAAATTACTACGGTAACGGTTAAGTGCATTCCAACTATTAAGAAAGTTAGACTTGCTAACTAATAATGAAGAGAATATTTTTTCAGTTTCTAGTGAGGGTTTTGGTATTGGCATACACAAACTAATATCAGTCGATTTTTACATAATTCAACGCGAATTTTTCCATTCAAAACTTTGTTACAGTCTCGTACAAACCGAAAAATTTTAGATAAAGAAAAAACCACGGGAAAAATGTCCTCTGCTTCAAAAACCTCGACCATAACAGCATATCCATTGTAAAGGTAAGTGAAAGAATTTCGTTTCTCACAAAATGCAAAAAGCTCTCAATTAGTACCTTTCTTACAAATAAAATACCAATTTATAACAAATTAAAAATCATCTATAAACACAAAAAATACAAATGCTTAACCTAAAACAAAATTCAAACATTCCATTAATTTTAAATCAAAATCATACAAACAATCCTGATTCCACTAAAAAACCAAACCCATGGATCGAAAATTTATCAAACATTAATATCCCAAACAATGTCCAAGAAATATTAAACTACGGACCAAATTTCAACATTTTCGACCCCAATAACATTCCTTACGAACAATTTATCATAAACATAGAAAATAGCATAACTGTTCTAGATGACGGAAAACAAAACACCACACGTGCCAATATTTGCAATATACTCACAAACTTAAACAATCCAAACAAACTTAAAATGTCAAATACTGAACAACAAAGAATAAATAAAAACGTTCTAACCAAAATTAACGAAACAAAAATATTTCTTAAAAACAACCCAAATTTAATAATAACTAAGGGCCGATCTGTCCACCTCCCAATAAAGTTTCCTACAACTTTATCTGCCTTGTAGCTAAAAATTGCGTCTTCTCATCTACCTATATTTCTTATTCGGCTTTTAAACAAGGTTAACTGGTCCATAAGTTGTTGGCTAGTTGAACTGCCCAATAACCATTTATTAGGCACATACCTAACCTATGATTTCTAACAAATAATATGTATGCAGTGCATCTGTGCAAGAGAGTTTGTAAATTGCGAACATGTTTTTCAAACTTTAATTATTAGGTACTAATAATATGGATATATTTGAAGATATTGACTTGTTAGTAGAAAATGATATTATTGATATAGTTGATATTGTAAATCGTAACCGGAGAGAATATACTGTTAGACCGCGTGTAGATAATCTGAATTTTTGGGATGATAAGGAGTTTATCAGACAATTTAGAATTTCTAAAGCTAGTGTAAGAACAATTTTACAACAAATTGAACATCAACTTACTCATCGTACAGAAAGGTAATGGAAATGATGTATACCTATGTCAAATTGTCGTTAAAAAATATTTTGTTCATTACAGAAATAATGCCATACCACCACTTCAACAATTACTTTTGACTTTACGATTTTTAGCTTCTGGTAGTTTTTATATTGCTATTAGCGACTTTGGTGGCATCCACAAATCTACATGCGGAAAAATCATTCAACGTGTAGTGCACGCATTGGCAGGCCTTCGTGCTGAATATATCCATTTTCCTCAGACGCCAGAAGAAAAACATGCTACGGTTCTTGAATTTTCTAGAATAGCACGTTTTCCACAAGTATTAGGAGCTATTGACTGCACGCACGTTAAAATACAATTTCCAGGTAATTTAACTGCAACTACAAAAAATGTATCAATTTACTTGCAGTCAAGTACTAAAAATTTATTTGAAGGTGCAAACATAGCTGAAAATTTTAGAAACAGAAAAGGCTACTTTTCCTTGAATGTGCAAGCAATCTGTAATGCCAATAATCAAATCATAGATATAGTTTCACGATGGCCAGGTACAGCACATGATAGTTACATATTTAATAATTCCACAGTAATGATGCGTTTCGAAGCAGGAGAAATGGACAACTCATTACTTTTAGGCGATAGTGGCTATCCAGTGCGTTCTTATTTGCTCACACCACTAGATAATCCAAATACAGAAGCGGAATCTCTGTACAATGAGGCTCAGATCAGAACAAGAAACGTTATTGAAAGAACTTTTGGTATTTGGAAAAGACGCTTTCCTGTTTTATCTGTAGGTATTAGAACTCATTTGCCTTTAGCTCAAGCCATAATCATTGCAGCTGCTGTATTACATAATGTAGCTTGTCAAAACCATGATGAATTGCCAGAAGATCAACATTTTATAGAACATAATGATGTTCCGTTAAACTATAGGGCAGGAGATGCCGCTCAAGAAAGAGGGAATGCATTGAGACAAACAATGGTTAATTATTTTGAACGTTTACTGTAAAGAATAATACAAATACATTATATTCATTTATTTCTGCAATTGTTTTTCTTTTAAAAGGATATCTAAATTTTCGTTTTTTATTTTTAATTCCAGCAATTCTATTTTTAATTTGTATTCTTTTTCTTGATACTCTGCAAGCTTTTGTAACTGTTCCTCCTTAAGCTGTTGTTCCTTGCGAAGCATTTCAATTTGTAATTTTACAAGCTCTTCTCTGGTATCAACAATTGAATCAATTTTTGTGTTTAATGTTATTTTATTTATGTTTTTTCGAAGTAGCAAGTGCTGCATGCTTCTTTTCCTTTAAACTTTTAGGGTTCCAACCAGACCACTTTGGAGAGGTTGCAGCCTGTAAATTTTAAACTTTTACTGACAGATAATAAAGTTATGTGTTGGTTTTGATGCAGTTTTATTAATGCACACCATGTTAAAAATTAATAGTTTGTAAACTATTCAAGTAATTCTACAAACACATTCAAAAAAATGTTTGCATTACTTACCTCCACAATAACTTCCTGTTTGTCATTAATAATATCTTGTGCTCCATTAGGTTCAACAAATTCAATTGTTGCATCAGTAATGTGTTCTTCAGTTGCAAGGAATTCACAAGTGTTGTCCACTGTCGTAATTTTCAATTACTGCTTCTGGTTCAGAAGATGTGGATACTGCCATAGTTACAAAATTGTCGTTGCGTTGTGTTGTAACAGGGAATATATCTACAAAAGGGAGAATATAATACGATAATTTCATAGAACATGGTTCATAGTCACAACAAAATTTAAATTTTAAACATACCTGGTAGTGTATTATCGGAATCGTAGGCACTTGGCAAGCCATTAATGCTTAATGATAAATAGCCCATTAATGTGTCTTCATAATCAGTAAATACTTGCGTTACAGCTGAACCACTGCCAGTTTTAAATATTTCTATTTTGTTTTTAGACTGTTTCGACTTAATTGTGTGCTTGATTACGTCGTATTTAGAACGCAGGACTGCAGCAGTTCTACCAGTAGTACCTGTCAGTGCTTCAAATTCCTCGCTAATTAGTCCCCACGTTTTTTCTTTCTCTTTCCAAGTTACTGCATCGGTTTTTTTATTTTCGACTATATTAATATGCCTAATTACTAAGTCTACCAGAAACCGTACTTCCAGTTCTGTAAAATTCTTTGAACGTTTTCTTTTCCCCTTTTCTTCCTTTTTTGCTTCGTCAGCCATCACTTTTAAAGCACAATAATTTCCAAAACACGAATAGTTTGTTAACAAAGTGCAAAATGTTAGGCACAAAACAATACCGAATGTTAGGTTATGTTACTCAACATAAACACGACGCGAACTAGCCAGTGATTAATATATGTATTATGGTTCTCACTTCCACGCATATAAATACATATTTAATGTTCCTTCTCATATGTACGCAATGAAGTTTGCCGTGTGTTTTCACTACTGCCAACATAAACAAGCAGGTCGCTCTATTAACTTATGTGTTCAATTACTATTAAACAGGCGATTTGTGGTGGAAAGACGGAAACGCTTATTCTCTTGATAAAAGTTCTCAACAAATTTATCTGTTGAATAGTTATTTGGAGCTTTATTGAGATGTGGAAAGACCGGCCCTAAAGCTGACAAAACACAAAAAACTGAAATCCTAACAAAAACAATATGTCTGACAATAAAATGAAGGATCTTGTTAACGATGAAGCCACGTATTCAATGTAAAAAAGACCCTACTCAACAAATCCAAACTCAATATAATACAATAATCAAAAATTTATTAACAAACAATTACATTCACCTTAATACTTATAAAAGACTTCTATCACATGATGGCACACCACTACTCTTTTATGGGTCACCAAAATTGCTTCGTATATGAGCCCAGCCTACAATTTATCCAAATATTTCAGTAATATTTTATCAAACCTAACTCATAAAAATATGTTGTGTTAAAGCCAAGAATAAACACTAACAAGAAGCGACAGTACGTGAGTGCAAGAGATGTGCTTTTTCCAGTGTGCCTGTTTACCAGTAATGTCAAACGTGAACGTTTGTTTGTTTGAAAACACGTGGTGACATAACCTTTAATTTGTTGCTTGTTTAACAGCTGAATTTTAAAAATGCGCAGTTAAGGGGCGAATTAGTTTTTTTTGCTTTTCAAAGAACCATGCACTATGTTCTTAAATGACTTTAAAAAGCGACTGCAACCTCATGCTAAACCAGTCCTTCAGGTAGCTAACATATTAAGCTGTAACTGTAAACAAACCGAATGTTGAGCTGCAGTTGAATGTAATTTGTTTCAATAAAAATAAACAGCATTATTTGTTTCACCTTAAAAAATTACTTAACTTTTTCATAGTTCTTATAATTTGGAATTAATTTATATCTAAAATGTATTAGAAATCGGAAATCAGATGGGCCAAATTGTGAATTGCACCCTCATAGGTACAATAATGTAGTATCCGCCTGGGCACGGAAAGGTATGTGGACAGATTACGATGACAAACGAACCCATTATATATTGTGTTACAAAGTTTTAAAGTTTAAAATTGCCGCTGTTTTTTGCCCTTTCAAACTGGCTGATGGTCATCAAAATTAGCATGCTAAACATCAAAGGCGCCGACGTGAGTGTCGCTTCTTGTTAGTGTTTATTCTTTGGTTAAAGATTCTTGGTCTTTTAAAAATTTTATTGACAACCAAAAATTACCCAATAATTTTGAATTAATATCTCTCGACGTTGTTTCCGTATATAATAACATACCAACAAAACTCGCCTTACAAACGGTTGAAAAATATTGGCACAAACTTAGTGAATACACCAACATTCCAAAAACCGAATTTCTCATTGCCTTAAAATTTGTTCGCAACAATAATTATTTCTCTTGCAACAACAACATTTACTGTCAAAAATTTGGAGTGCCCATGGGCTCCCCAATTTCAAGCACTATTGCCGAACTTGTACTTATGGACATGGAATTAAAGTTAATTAAAAATAATAAAGACATTAATTTTTACCAATGCTATATAGACGACATAATTATGGGTATTAATAAAACCAAAAGAAATACCATCTTCCAAAATTTTAACAATGTACAGTCGTGTGCAAATAAATCTGGGACAGTGTTTTTTTCACATGCAGATTCAGTTAAGAATTTGAAGAATATTTCCATGGATTTCCTCTTATCAGAGAGAGTTACGGGTTTCAGTACCTGTAAAAGTTTAATGTAACTCTTTCTGATAGCAGGAAATCCATGGAGATATTCTTCAATTCTTAACTGAATCTGCATGTGAAAAAAAACACTGTCCCAGATTTATTTGCACACGACTGTACACCCAAGACTCAATTTCACCATTGAAAAAGAAAACCTTTATAATCTATTAACTTTTTAGACCTCACTTTAACAAGAGAAAAAAAAAAGGAAAACTGGTATAGAAAACCCACAAAATCAAACAGATACTTAAATTATTTCTCAAACAACTATCAAATATAAAAAAATGTAATATCAGGACTTCTCGAGCGAGCAATCCTTTTATCATGTAAAAAACATCATAATAAGAATCTAAAAATAATAACAAACATTGTCTTACAAAATAACTATCCTTCACAGTTTTAAGGTGGCTGAATACTTAACATGCACTGTCTTGATGTCAACTAGTGTACCTGCATAATACTATAGTAAGAGTAGGGCAACCAGCGAAAAATTTTGGATCATTTTTTCATGGCTACCAAGATTTAAAGATATATTGAAAAACAAGGTTGGTAAAACTGACACACGAGTTGTCAGTTTCATCAAATTCGTGGTTAGCAGGTTAGGTTTTCCGTCAGTTTTGACACAGACTGACGCAAAACCTAACCTGCTAACCTTGAATTTTATGAAACTGACAACTCGTGTGTCAGTTTTACCAACCTTGTTTTTCAATATATCTTTAAATCTTGGTAGCCATGAAAAAATGATCCAAAAATTTTCTCTGTTTGCCCTACTCTTACTAAAGTATTATACAGGTACACTAATGTCAACCACCTAAAAACGCCTATAGCCTAAGGTGGCTGACTACTGAACGTATATTATTCTAAAGTCAGCCAGCTAAGAAACCTACCACTAAAATGTGGCTGACTGCTGGTATAACAAAATGTGATCATCATTTTTAATAGATGAACGGTGAATACATAGGCTCTAATTTCGTAGTAAATACGGTTGAAAATCGAACTTTTGGTGAATTATTCAGTAGTCAGCCATATGGCTGACAAGCGGCTTTCGGCATGTTTGAATAACCAATTCTCAGCCCCCCTAATAGTTTGGCAAGTAAGCGATTTTAACCTCCACAGTTGGTGGTAAAATTTAGATTAATATGTATTTTATCCAGGAAAACATTCACCTTTATTATAAAGATGAATATAACGTCTATCAACCTTATTACAGCAAAGCCCGAACCCAAGCAAAATTCGAAGATTTTCTTGCTATACCTCAGCCACGGCAGCAGAGCACACGTGATTTGGTCAGACTAGGCAATATTTATAGGTTAGAATTCTTACAAATTGACAGTTATGGCGGGAAAGGTGGCTGAGTACTGGAAAAGCGATTATCAAACAAATTATTCACATATTATTACTTCCTTTTACTACTATAAAGGAAGTATTGGATTCACTCCAAAAATTCGAAATTGAGTTTTCAACAGATCTTCACGTTTTAGAGTCCCCTGATCCCAAAAAACATATTTTTTTCATTGGTCTGTCTGTCTGTCTGTGTGTCTGTCTGTGTGTGTGTCTGTGAACAGAATATCTCAAAAACGAAAAGAGGTATGGCATTGAAACTTCATATATAAGTTTTGTGTACTATGTAGATGAGACAGCAAGCTTTTGAAGAAAATCGCATAACCGGAAGTAGGTGTTTACTCTTGTGATTTTTCAGTTTTTTTGATTTTTTCAAAAACGGCTCTAACGATTTTTTTTTAAATTTTACATTTTTCTTACATTTTTAATGTGTATTGATGTGAGATAGGTGATTTTCCAGTTGAATACTTCTAAAGTGGGTTTCTTTTGTTTTTTTTTCTATTTTTTTTATTAACTCCTATTTTAAATAAAACACCCGGTATATTATTACATTTTTGAATTCACCTTAAAATTCTAGAGAAAATTTGTCTCTTCAACTAACACTCGATTTTGTGCGGTTTCTGTAGAATTTGTAATTTTTGAAAATTTTTAACAAATGGCTAAAAATTAAAAATGAAATTTTTGACTAATTATAAGATCACTGTAAAAGGAAGTTGTGTGAGTGTATCACACCAGATTTTTACAATCATTTTAAATCAAAAGTGGCTGACTACTAGGCCCAGCTGGGATTAGGCGTAACTACCCTACATATTTACTTCTGATGACTTAGAAAAAAAAATAATTCGTAATCTATTTATATCCTACATAAAAATTTTCACCTTTCAGAATGCCGCGACAGTCGGCTCTCCTCGAACTGCTGATTGTAATAATTTCAATTAGAGGTACCCTCGTGGCGGTTAATGGGCAAGTGACTCGATTAATAAGATTTGCCAATGCTACTGAAGCTACGGTGAGGATGTGGTACGAGGCAGAAATACGCGACAGGGAGCGGGGTAACAGGCGAGACCACCGCAACAACATTGCACGCCCTCGTCGACATCAGGGTAGACCAATACCAGGCCGTAGAAATAGACGAGCTCGCCGCAGCGCAAGCACTGCGAGCAGTTCCGAATAGTTCCAGTCGGCCATTTTAGTGTATAGGGATTAGGGAGTGAACCTTAGACCAGGAAATGCGAAACTTTTTGTAAATGTATGGACCAGTTTTTAATCTTATGTGACGAATTTGATTTCGTTTTTTAAAGTTGACCAAATTGAAGAATAAAACACTGCTGGAGCCTGTGGTTCGAAAATATCACAAATTCGTTAAAACCCCTCACCACAAATATATTTAACAACTGCTAAATACGTATTTCGACAGCCACGCTGTCATCATCGGTAGCTAAGTCTTCAGTCTTATATCATTTGTTGAAATTAAATTGACGTTGGCCAAGTTCATTGGCCTTCGGCCACGCCTCTGGGTCAGACAGTATAAATAGATGTAACATGCGCGAATTATATTATTAGAATAGTCTATTCAGCGCCACATGTGCCGGCAATCGCCGCTTATCACTTGCAAGCTAGCATAGCATAGATTAGATAGCTTTTAGCTTCCTACTTCGCATGATTTGTATGAATCAGTCTTAAGGTATCCTTCTTACAGTAAAGATAGTCTTAAGTTGCTGCTCTTAGTGTAAAGAAGTCTCAAGGTAGCCTTAAGCTACCATGTTTGTAAATGTTTCATGGTTAAATAAAAGCTTTTTAAAAATTCGTTTCGTTGAGTACCAAACGAAACTGGCGCAGTCTTGTGGATTCGTGGAGGAATTTGGGCATTTCAAAAATTAAATACCCCAAATTCCGCGTATTTTAATACTTTGCCGCGATTACCAACGTTCCGGAGATCCTGAAGCGAAGCCATCGAAGGGACAAGCATCGCCCTGTGGCAAGCCGAAGATCGACCAACCCCCTGGGACCCGCAAAGCCGTAAGGACGAAACAACTCCTGCTGAGCAGCGAAGTCTTCGACGGGACAAACATCGCCCCGGTAAGCGTCGCCGCTAGCAGAACATCCTGATCATCGAGATCATCAGTCCATCGAGGACGCCTGGTTATTGAAACCACCTGGTTATTGAAACCGCCTGCGATCCTAAGAGATCAAGACCAAAGGAATGAAGTAAGAATATTCCAATTATTAATTTTTGTAACTTTACTTGCTACATGCTAGAAGTAAAGAATAAAATCAAGTGAATTTAAATAACAATTTTAAATCATATTAACATAGTTTTTAGAATTTTAATTTTAAGATCAGGCAGGTGCCATATGAAATGAAGGTCTGGTGTGTGCGATAGGTACACTTAATCTTACCAGCTGACTTCGTACCTGTGCGTAGGGTTCCTACCCCTGAGTTTTAGTAACTACCCCTGAGCTAGGCTTATTTTTAAGTACTAACATAAAATAACACCCTAATAAATCGTGACACAAGTTTTGCAACTTTAAATATTCTTGCCGTGTTGTTACTAGAAATCTAAAGATTTGAATATTAATGTCAAGGGACAGATCACGATCACCCCGTGATAGAAATCCTGTACAACCTAGATTACTATTTTTAAATAATAATAATAGAACAAATATGGCAAACCCAGTAGTATTTCCCCCTCATTTTAGCGTATCATTGCTTAATGAAATCCCAACTTATAACGGAAATCCAGCGACACTCTCTGAATTTATACGATCAACAGAGGTAATAACTACTCAATTTTGTACTAATGAACCGAACGATTACATTAACAAATTAATAATCTCTTCAATCAGAAACAAGCTTAAAGGTCAAGCCCTAGAAGTCATTACCGGATATCATTACGATACTTGGAATGAATTAAAAACAGTGCTTATCGAAAATTTTGGAGACCAGAGATCCGAACTAAATTTACTTATATATTTGACAAAACTAAAGCAAAATAAAGATAGCCCCATTGAATTTTTTAATAAAGTCAGAACACATTTAGCTATATATAATTCGAAAGTTTCATTAGGTGACGAAGAACAAGCGATAAAAGATCATAAATTAGAAACTAATAAAGCCTTCGCTTTACGAACATTTGTAAGCGGACTAAATGAGAACTTAGGTAGTTTCATTAGAAGTCGAAACCCCAAAACTTTAGAAGAACCTCTTACAATGATCAAGGAAGAATTAGACATTAGGTACTCTCAAACCCAAAATAATAGACAATTTTTAAATTTAAATCAAAAATCTTCAAAGCCTATAACACAAAACCATAATCCAGCTACACAAAGCTATAATCCGAATTACTTTAACCAAAATTCTCAAGCCCAAAATTTATATACACCCCGATTCAATAATTTTACACCTAATACAATGAGACCGCAATACAGACAACCACAGTTCAATCCTAACAGAAATTTTAATCAAACAAGAAATTTTCAAAACCCCCAAAATAATGTTTTTGCACCAAAACCACATTTTAAACCCTCTTTTCGACCAGAACTCATGGAAGTTAGCACAATAAAAAGAAGCGCTACGCAACAACTAACTAACCCGAATAAATTTCGTGCAAACTCCCAAAATATAATAAGACAGTCGAGCCAACCTAGAAATTTTCATTCAGAAGAACTCTTCAATGAAAATGTCATGCCTCAACAATCAAGTTCAAATTTCCCCGAATATGAACAAGATCCCTATTATGAACCAGAAACCTTTGAAAATTGTGAAAACAATTTCAGTACACTAGATCCAACCACAGATTTTTTCTGTTTACCTGAAGGAGATTCGGATGAAGAAGACTCCGACGAAACCGTAAATTTTCGTTAACAGCCTCGGAAGTCATAGAAAACTTTAACATCAGCCCAAAATCCAACCTTCCTTATATAATAATACCAACAACTGGAGACAAACTTATGATAGACACCGGCAGTTCTAAAACAACTATTTCCCCCAAATTTGCACAAACATACTTTCCAAATTTAATCTATCCATGCAATTTCGAAATAACCACATCACACGGAACTACTCGACATAACTTTGTAGCAGATTTACCTATTCCAAATCTTTTTAAAGAAGATGGTACTCATACATGTTACTTATTTGATTTTCATAATGAGTATGTAGGACTCATAGGTTCAGACCTACTTTCCAATTTACCCGCAACAATTGACTACAAGTTGTTACCTAACTCTGACCATAAAATAAGGAGTAGCAAAGGCTACCGGATTCTCAGCCGGAGCTGGTCGTGGGTCGAACAGAAGACTTAAAGCGTAAGCTGAAACGATGAATAATTTATGGGCGCCAAGTAGCAATAACCCAGCACTTTGCTAATCGTCAAACCAGACACTACGGAAGGTGCTACTAAGCGATCCTGAAAATTAGAGGTAGCGACAAGGACACACAAATCAAATTCGCAGGCATAAGTAACGAGTATATATAATTTAATAGAATATTAACATTAATAAAATATTAACAGTGCTCGGTAGTATATCACAACAACAACAAATATCACAAACCAGATTTCATATAATAATATCGTAAAATTTATCACAGATTAAACTCACCAGATTAAATAAATAAAGTCGTAGATCGTAGCAATTCGCATGTATGACCAAACGCGTCTCAAATTTAAGCGGTAGTTAAAGTTTTGTTTTGTTTGTCAAGTTGAAATCAACGCTAAACCCTCAGTTGCAAAAATACATAACTGTACTAGTAATCAAATGTACACAAAACCCATTATTACCCAAGATCTTGGTTTATAGGGGGCGCAATATTACCCGAAACACGCTAATTAAATCTCGCCCTGAAGGGGCGTAATTGCTTAAACAACGATCGGACTGATTTCGCTAATTTCTTGCAAAATGGGGCCGCACTAAGCCAAATTCAACCGACTGACGGATCTCTCCACTGAGATCGAGTCTAAAATCGTTCAAATGGGCGTATGCAAGAATTGCTATTACAAAATTTACATAAGGGAAACCTTATCGTCCCTATGCATCTACAATAGACACAGCCTGAAGGCTAATGGAAGCTTAAAATGTCAAGTTGCAAATATAAAGATGCAAACAACAAAATAGGTTTACTTTTAGACAGGTGAGTTATCACAACATTAAAGTAAGTTAATTCGCTTATCAAAATCTGGTCGTAGCACAAAGCGCTACAATGAATAATTACACACACATTAAAATCATGCCTATAACACAGGTTAAGTTGGTCGAGCTCAAAACTGCACAAGAACGCTTAAGGAAATTGCAAAGACAGACCTTGGCTGCACCAGGTGACGAACGTGCTAAATCGGAGGCCTACTGCACGATGTCGAGGAAGCCAGGTGTTCCAATGGGCTTCATCGCAGGTAACGCAGAGATCTCGGGCCAGTAAATCTGCTAGCCTGTTTTAGGGACTGGAAATCTCCCAAACTCACAGCCAGCCGACTGCAGCAACTGCCTGGAGAGAGTGCTCTCCAAGAGGGGCCAAATCCATCAACCAAATGCTTCGAAGAGATCTGCGCCACCATGTACAAACTCGCCGCTCACCAACAGAGATGCGTTAGTTCATACCAAAGGACTGCTTCCTAATCTGAGTGCGTTCACCGCCCGTACCAAAGAGGAATTGAGTGCGTTTACCGCCCGTACCAAAAGGGAGCTAAAAGGGACAACATTCTGCCTTAGAAATATAACCAGTAATTGTCAAAATAGCATACCGTGAGGTGTTATGCTCCAAATCGCCCAAGTAGTTGCATGTGATTGTCAGATGAATTCCGGACAAAAATCCGTGCTTGAAATGTATCACAACAAAAACGTCGGGGACGTCTCCCGGACCAATTTCACACCAAGATATACATTTTCATGCTAGGATGAGCGTGACAAAACCGAATTACAAATATTCGTGCATCGATTAACCAAAGATGCTTTTCACCACATCCATCTTCTGACAACTCAAAATGGCCAATGATAATTTGACAGCTAGGCCCAGAAAATTCCAAATTTGCAGAAAAATCGCATCTGCAACCAACATAGCACGCGTACAACGTGAGGCCTAATCTGCAGTGACTTTACTCGAGGAAATGGGTAACTAAAACTAGGCTATTATAGGGTAAATAGTTAGAGCGAAATGTGCAAAGTGCCTTGAATTAGGCAGGGATAAGGCAAATCGTTAAATTAATACGAAAAGTGACTTTTGGCCCATAACAAAGTGGATGCATATCCAGACAGAAAGCACCACTGTACCATTTTACTATAACCCCTCTAAAACCAAACAAGAAATTCAAAAAAGAAATGAATGTAACTTTTCCAAATTAAAAACTACTAAAAATTTATTAAAACAAATTATAATACCCCCACGAACAGAGCTATTTGTAACCCTTCCTGCAGTCGGAAGCAATGGTTCAAAATTAGCCCCAAAATTAAATTTTGATAACAATGTCATAATGCCCTCAGCAGTCGTCAAACTTCATAATAACTGGTTTAAAACTAGTCTTATAAATACCTCAAATGAAATAAAACAAATTCACATCTACAACCCTTTATTTTTAGAAGAATATGAAACAAATGACACCTCAATACAAATTAATAATATCAACGTCAATACTTCTGACTCCAATATCAAAAAATTTTTAAATAAAAATTTAGAAGACAATCTGAGACTTAGCCATCTTAATGAAGAAGAAAAAACAACTCTAAACAACTTATGCCATCAGTATAAGGATATTTTTTATTCCCCAGATATACCCCTATCCGCTACCAATTTAACGAAGCATCATATCAGAACTAAAACTGACGCACCTATATTTACCAAAACCTATCGATATCCACATGTTCATAGGAATGAGGTAAAAGAACAAATTAATAAAATGTTGAAGGAAAAAATAATTGAGCCCTCGGAATCCCCGTACAATTTCCCCATTTGGGTAGTCCCCAAAAAAATGGACGCCTCTGGCAAACAAAAATGGCGAATCGTAATCGATTACCGCAAATTGAATGAACAAACCATCGGAGACAAATATCCTCTCCTTCGCATTGAAACAGTGTTAGACAACCTTGGTAGAGCCACTTATTTTACAACCCTAGACCTCGCATCTGGTTTTCATCAGATAGAGATAGAAGAAAAAGATCGTGAGAAAACAGCTTTCTCTACAGAGGAAGGCCATTTCCACTTCCGGCGAATGCCCTTTGGTTTAAAGAACGCCCCATCGACGTTCCAAAGAGCTATAAACAATGCCCTAATAGGTTTAACACCCCAACAATGTCTCGTTTACCTCGACGACATAATTATTTACTCAAACTCACTCCAAGACCACATAAACCGTTTAAATAATGTTTTCAATAGATGCCGAGAATCTAATATTAAAATCCAACTCGATAAATCAGAATTTTTGCACAAATCTGTTAAATATTTAGGACACATAATTACTCCGGACGGAATAAAACCGGATCCATAAAAAATTTCAGCCATCAAAAACTTTCCAGCCCCAAAGACAAGAACAGAAATAAAATCATTTCTAGGACTCTTTGGATACTATAGGAAATTCGTTAAAAACTTTGCCAAAATCACAAAACTCCTAACCGTATGTCTCAAAAAAAGATAACAAGATTATACACACACCTGAATTTTTACAAAATTTCAACTATTGTAAACAACTCTTAACAAATGAACCCCTACTTCAATATCCCAATTTTGAAAAGACTTTTGAATTAACTACAGACGCATCTAAATACGCTTTAGGCGCTGTGCTATCACAAGAAGGTAAACCAATTTGCTATGCATCAAGAACTTTGAATGACGCAGAACAACGGTACACCACTATAGAACGAGAACTTTTAGCCATGGTTTGGGCGACCAAACAATTTAGACCATATCTATTTGGAACTAAATTTATAATGTACACTGATCACAGACCATTAGTCTGGTTAAAAAATTTGAAAGAACCAAATTCTAAACTAACACGCTGGGCGCTAAAATTAGAAGAATTCGATTTTACAGTAAATTACTTGCCAGGAAAGCTTAATAAAGTAGCCGACGCCCTGTCGCGCATCCAAATTTACCCCATGTCCATTGAAATACCTGACAGACTAGATACACCTCAACCATTTGACGACAAACAAAGCGTCATGGCTAGTAGAGCCAGTACACCCGATATTGATGAAATATTTAGTACACCTACTATCGTACCACCCGTAACAACAAAACCCCGTTGTAAAATAATTTCTAATGTATTAGTAAATCCAGCCTCGAAAACAATTAATCAAAATGAAGAACCTATATCAAATAACGAAAATGACAATAATTCCCTTGCCGACACTGTACATACTCAACACTCATCTACCCCAGTAATTGATATAGCAGAGAAACCGTTGCAACATTTTAAAAATCAAATTGAATTTATAAGCGCTAATTTACCGAGAAAAATTCAAATTACAAAATACGACGGCATCACACATCACTCAGTATTTGTTAATGACTTGAATAAAGTAGATATGTTCAATAGATTGCTTATTGAACATTGTGAGCCAAACACACACTATCATTGTTATTTTTCTGACGACGCACTTTACTTAGACTTTTCAAATTTCTTAAAAGATATAATTAATCAAAACACACCTAAATTTCACCGCTGTACAACCCAAGTAACTTACATTATAAAACCAGAAGAACGACAAATTCAAATGCAAAATTATCATTTAGGAAAAACAAACCATCGAGGAATAACTGAAACAATCGAGCATATTAAACGTAAATATTATTGGAAAAGTATTATTAAAGATATCACTGACTTTATCAATAATTGTCAAACTTGCAAAATGCAAAAATATAATAGAAATCCGACAAAACAGCCCTTACAACTCACACCCACTCAAAGCAGACCATTTCATACAATACACCTCGATATATTCCGAATTGGCAATAGAAGCTACTTAACCATAATTGATTCTTTCTCAAAATTCGCACAAGCCTATTTTATTAAATCACATAATCTAACCGATGTCATCGAACAATTATTCAAATATATATGCACTTTCACAGCACCTGATACGATCGTTGCTGATGGAGAATTCAATAAACAAATTTTCAAAGATTTTATAGCCATACACAAAATTCAGTTACACACCACAACCCCTCACCATTACCAGTCAAATTCGTTAGTTGAACGCTTACATTCAACCATTATTGAACATTACCGATTATTAACAAATATACCCGAACATCAAAAAATACAATACTGTATCTTAGCATACAATCACACTATACACTCCAATCTTAAACTAACACCATTTGAGATAGTATTTGGACACACGGAAAGCAAAAATCTCTTTGATATTGACTATACGAAATCGTACTATCACGATTATCTGTCAGAACATAAGACAAAAATGAAAAACTTATATAAAGCCCTACAGGACAAACAAACGGAAACTAAAGAAAAACGCAACTTGAAATTGAATCCAACCCGTAAAAATGAAACTTTTAGATTAGAAGATCAAGTATTCATAAAAACCAATTTTAGAAATAAAAAAGAACCAAAATTTACTGGACCCTTTGTCATTTCCCAAATTCTCGAACATGACATTTACGAATTAACACCCGTCAACGACGGACCTAAAATCAAAAGGCATATTAATGAATTATTGCCTTTTACAGGTCAATCATCCTCACAATCCTGTGCGCCCTCACAATCCAATATGTGACCGGCGACGTAACTATCAAAAACCTCGAAGACAACCCCGGACTATACCCTTTAAATTTAGGTAACGCTATTCTAAAGGAAAGCGAATTTACGTTGATCAAAAATATAGATTATTCACCCATGCTTATAAATTATGGCACACTTAGAAGTAACCTAATCAAAACTATTATGCTCCTTGAAGATTTAAACTTCCCCGCTGAACACAGGCATTTCAAGAAAATTGAAGATATTCTAATTAATCATAATAATATTCTATTAATTATAAAACAATATTTAGAAAAAGCTGACAGACTCCTTAATCAACTATTTCCTGAAATGGAACACAAAATTAAGAAACGTGGACTCATTGACGGCCTAGGATCAGTTATTAAATTTTTAACCGGCAATCTTGATGTAAATGATGGAATTAGATATGAAACAGCAATTGCTAAATTACAAAAAAGTAATGAAGTACACAAAGATATTTTGTTGGAACAAACTAAAGTCTTAAACGACACAATTTCGGCAGTAAACGATCTAGCGAAAAATCAGTTATTACTAAGTGACAAAATTAATAGAATCATTTTGGAAAACGATGAAATACAAAATACCATTGCCTCATATACTGTAAGAACAATTTTAATGGAAGCAATTCAGTCCTTACAATTATTTATAAACATATTTGCAGAGTTAGAAAACGCGCTAACTTTTGCCCAACACCAGCAGATGCATATGTCACTAATTGACAATAACGATTTGATTCAAAATCTAAATGAAATTTCTAATTATCTTAACGATATATCAGAAAAAACATTAACTATTCCTTATCCCGCAGACTTTAAATATTTGCACTTGTATGAATCAATTATCATTACTAAAGTATATCAGATTAATAATAAAATCACATTTATTTTCGAAGTCCCACTAACCTCTAAACCTAATAGATATCAGATGATACAACTGATACCTTTTCCAATATTTATTAAAAATCAACAATTTCGCATGATCATACCAACTTACAATACTTTGTTATTTAACGTTAAAACCAGTATCCCCATAGAAATTGATCACTGCAAGTTAGTAACTTCAGATACTTACTTTTGCAACCAAAATAACCACTTTGAAATTCCTAACGAAAAATTATGTGAAACGCAACTGCTTTCATTTAACAATAATCAAACGTGTACTCCATATTTATTCGATCTTACAGACATTAAAATATCACAAATTAATCCAGCCACATGGTTAATAACTTCACCCTCTAAGGCTATATTAGATATTAAATGTAACAATCAAAATTTTAGAAAGGAATTGCTTGGCTCCAAAATTATGCATTTAACCCCGGATTGCATTGCTCTCGTAAATCACGAACATATGTTATTCACAGCTAAAATTATTTCAAATAAAGTTGTCGATCTGAAAATTCCAAGTATCGACAAGATAACAATTTCCAAATCAAAGCATATCAATATTTCAAAAATCGATTTGATTCCTATCAACACCCAAAAGTTAACTAGAGATCAAATAAAATTAAATGACCAAAAACTCGCGCTAAGACCTGTTGATCATATTAATTCGAATCCCTTAAGTGTGTCATCAATTATTCTTACCATAATAATTATATTGCTAGCTATAAGTTTATTTTTATATATGTATGTTAAGCGCAACTCCTTAAAAATCAAACTTATTGACTTTCTGAATAAAGATTGTAACCATTCATAAATCACTCTAAAGAAACGTATCATTCTATTATGCATAAAATGTATCGCTTTAAATTGTATAAAATGTAAAAGTTTGATTGTAAGCTGTAATAACGCTTTGAAAACGTTATCACAGACTTTAAGAAGAGGAATTATATTATTAGAATAGTCTATTCAGCGCCACATGTGCCGGCAATCGCCGCTTATCACTTGCAAGCTAGCATAGCATAGATTAGATAGCTTTTAGCTTCCTACTTCGCATGATTTGTATGAATCAGTCTTAAGGTATCCTTCTTACAGTAAAGATAGTCTTAAGTTGCTGCTCTTAGTGTAAAGAAGTCTCAAGGTAGCCTTAAGCTCCCATGTTTGTAAATGTTTCATGGTTAAATAAAAGCTTTTTAAAAATTCGTTTCGTTGAGTACCAAACGAAACTCGCGCGCTCGTCCACTTCCATTTGCGATTTGGTCGCGAACACGTCGCCTTTTCGCTGTGTAAGTTTTCTTAGCTACCGATGATGACAGCGTGGCTGTCGAAATACGTATTTAGCAGTTGTTAAATATATTTGTGGTGAGGGGTTTTAACGAATTTGTGAAATTGAAGAAGATTAACATTATATTTTTGGAAAAATAAAACATTTAAGTGTCTATTTTTGAAATTTTATAGCTGCTATTTCCTTGATATTTAATATCAGTATAAGACGACAGCTGTAATATTAAAAAAGAGCTATCTCGCTACAGCTAATAATAATGTACACACAAGTGTACGGTGCACCACCAAATAGAATGACTGAGGAAGTGTTGCCATGGCTGTAATGCAAATTCCCTGTATAATTCAGTACCAAAAAGTATTTTTATATGTTTTAACTAAAAACATTTATTTTTGTAGATATGAATGGCCAAGCCGACTCACTTTAGAAAGCATCAAAAACAAAAACATTAAAACAAGACTAATAATTTTACAAAAACGTAAGTCCAATATGGGATATTAATTATAGGTTCATGTTGCTCTTGATAAGAGAGGCCAGCTAGTGTATCGATTAGTGATACTTAATTTCTAGCAATACTCAAGAGTAAAGGTGGGACGGACCTTTGGTAGGCCCCTACTTACATAAATCGAATTTAAAACAAGTGAAAGTGATCACCCATGATAGATACGAACACGTGTTCAGTGTGAAAATGAGTACGATCCAAACACAAATGTATCGACATTTTTACATGATACGTGCGTGAACGAGAATTTTGGGAACGCGTAGCGCGGTTTGCGCATGCGCTACAAGTTTCCATTACTTATTACCGCACAAGACATGTATGCTATTTTTTGCACAACTGCTAAAAGTAAATCATATTTTACATGAATTTATTTCTATATTCTTCGTAAAAGAAATAGTTTGAACTTTTATTATATCGGTAAATTAGGTATCTAGCTAAGTAGTTGTCAGTTTCAAACTAAACTTTTAAATTGATTGATTTATTTATTTTTCGACGACTGACATCGAAAGTGGATTTTTCTCACTGTCATTTGACAACAGAAAGTTGACATTTGCCGCTGAGCGTGCGTTTTCATCACTTTGCCGCTCGCCGAGCGTTTTGGGTTTCCGCGTGAGCAAAATAGGTAGCCACGTCCGAATGTTTCCTTGACAATGCCCGTCATTTGTCGAAATAATCGCGTCACATGTCTAATAGACTGCGCGAGTAATGTTAACTTGATTGTCAATTAATATTTGCAATAAAATGAAATATGATATTTTCCATTAATAAGGCCGCTACAGCCTCCAATGCAATAAGCTCTTATAAAAAAACCGGAATCGGTCCTTTCGATCCAAATGTTTTTGAGGATTGGGAGTTTGCTCCTGCATCAACAACTGACCAGGAGCAACCCGAACCTGCAATTGAAAATGTGATTGAAGAAAACCACGAAAGTGATGTGCCAAAAGAAAATCACAATGATGGTAACATTCACAAGAAAATTAATCCAGAGACCTCTCATGAAATCGAAATTGATGAGAACGAAGCAAATAAGACATTCACAAATATAAGCCTGGAGCAAATTGAAGAGTTATCTCCTCTTCCTCAAGCACCAAAAAGAAATACACAAAGAAAAAGAAAGCGTGGAAAAACAGGTGTTATCAACGCCACTCCAGATTTAGAAGAACTTAAAGAAAAGAAAAAAGAAGCATTGGAGAAAGACCGAAAAAAGCAGCAGGAGCAGCTAAAAGAAAAATTAATAAACAAATGGAAGAGAACAGTGACAAAGAAATTTTTGCACAAGATTTTAGTGACGAATCAGATAGTGCTTGTTTGTACTGCAATGAAATTTATTCTTGGTCTCGTCCTAACGAAACATGGATAAGGTGTAAAGCATGCACAAGCTGGTGTCACACCGAATGTGCTGGTGTTCCAAGATCCATCAAAATGTTTGTTTACGACGTGTGCAAGTAGTGCCCACGTTAGAATTATTTTTTGAATTTTTTTTTATGTATTTCTTTTTATATTTTTTATGTATTTCTTTGTATATTTTTTCTTAAAAAATAAGTTTATTTGAGGTAGTATTAGTTTGTGTTAATAAGAAAAATGCTTCTTCCTTTATATATTTGAGTGCATTTATTAAGAAATTCTATAGTTTTTTCGCGAAATATTAATTATCTGCCCCTTTTATCGAGGAGGGCCATCATAGGAGACTGTGTGCCTATGGACGGCCCCTTTGTCCTTTTCTAAAAAAAAATAATTTTTGCAAAAATTGAAGCATTTGAAAATTCTAATCTTTGGTTATTAAAAAAGGCCCATGACTGCTTGCCTTTAAGGCAAAACCTATTCTGAAATATTAACTGGTTTCATAATTACAGCCAACTTAAGTTAGTGGGGCCGTCACAGGTCACCTTCCCTTAAAGCGGAAATGCAGGAAAATAATGCGAATGTTGTTCGCGATATTGTTACTAAAGTTGCCAATACAACTGGAGCATGTTGTGCCTCTTTATATAAAGTAATTCGTGAATACAAAAACTCTCAGACATTCTTAGCGCCAAAAACTAATCAGAATCCTAAAAAAGGTATCGATACCATAGACGATTTTGACAGGAAAGCAATCCGAAGAAAAGTGCACCAATTTTTTTTTTAATAATGAAATTCCGACTTTGGATAACGTTTTAAAAGAAGTCAATGACGACAACGATCTTCTAAATTTCAAACGAACAACGTTTTATAAAGTTTTATAATCGCTCAATTTCCAATATCAACGACGCGGAATAAATAGTATGTTAATGGACAAAGACGAAATAGTACTATGGAGGAAAGATTATTTAAAAAAAAATAAATAAAACCTACAGAAATGAAAATATATTATCTTGACAAAATCTGGATTAACGCTGGTCACACAAAATCGCATATTTGGTTGATAAGACAGTTTAGTCTTCAAGAGGAGCGTTCTTGTCTGGTTTGTCAACGAGGTTCAAGAATCCTGCAAGTGGAAGTCATTTAGCAAGTATTATATTATTATCACTGACAATTTTGATTTAAAGATTTTTAGGGAAGGGGAAAAGCTAATAGGTTTGCCACATCGGCAGTGATGATGGCTTTGTGGGCTTTCGAGTCCAAAAGAACTGGGGATTACCACGAAGAAATGGTAGGCGAATACTTCGAAAATTGGTTTTCGAATGTTTTACCAAAATTGGCAGACAATGCCGTAATTGTTTTGGATAATGCGCCGTATCGTTCCAGAAAACTGGAAAAACTCCCCACGTCGGCTACTAAGAAGGCAGACATACACAACTGGTTGTCTTCAAAAAATATTTCTTATGAGGATTTGTTGAAAGTACAATTTCTGGATATAGTTAAATGACACAAACAGCAGTATAACAAATATATTGTTGATGAGATGGCGAAAAATCATAATAAATTAGTCTTGCGCCTCCCGCCATATCATTGTGAGCTCAACCCAATCGAGCTTGTTTGGGCAAAAATAAAAAATTATGTTGCTTCGAAGAATACAACTTTTAAATTCCCGGATTGCAATAATTTATTTACCGAAGCCTCACAAACTGTTACTCAAGAAACATGGCAGAAGTGCATTCAGCATGTCAGGGACAAAATTGAGGTAAACTTGAAAAAGATGTTGAACCAGTCATCAATCAAATCCGTCCGATAGCAGTTCTGAATTTTCAGAATAATATTATGTATGTATTTAAACATTAATTAGCATCCATTTTGTTTATATATTACGTTATTTATTTCAATAAAATTTTCGTTTAGTGCAAATCTTTTCGGCAGGTATAAGCCGTTCACGACCTTTTTGGGACAGAGTTGGCTATGATTTTTTCTTTCCATGTTGGACTAACTGATTCGATGATGTAGCGGATGCAACTTTTTTTTCTGTCAGTGTCTGTTCGACATTTTCTTGCCACCACATTGTCAGATTTATTATTTTAATATTCATAAGAAAATAAATGATTTATCAAATGTGTAAAAATTATTTTAATTTCCAGCAAAGGAAAAGTCAAAATGCCCAAAATAATTTTTTTACAACAAAAAATGTCCATTAAACGATGCTACTTCCAATTTAAAAAGGACAGACCAAATTTAAAAGAACGCGAGTCGATGTGGAAACTAGAGAATATCCGGCAACAATGTACCTATTCAGAAAATATAACCTTAAACTGAAAACAACCTAACCTAACACAAAAATTGTCGATTTCCATGAGGAAGTTTAGTTGCAACAGAGGTTCTGCCAACAAAATTACTAGATGGTCATAGCCTCACCTGACCCAAAAAGATCGTGAACGGCTTATATTTTGAATTTACGGTGTGGACGCTGCGCTGGATCATCGTGTGGGGCTGATACTGCCCTGTTCAATGCAGCGATCACGTGAACAGCGCCTGCAATTGTTTACGCGTGCTCTATCTTGTAAATTAGCTGGCCATAGATACACGTTTAAAACCTCCACGAATGTAGTACATCCGTGCCGGTTTTGAACGTGTGCATATGCGCAGCCATAAGCTGGGCATAGACACGCGTTCAAAACTTCCATGAAAAACTACATTCGTGGCGGTTTTAAACGCGTGTCTATGGCCAGCTATGAATGGACTTTAGTTTTGAAGGTTTTGATGAAATATATTCATCCTACGCATCATACTCGTATTTAGTTTTCCTTTTAAGATTATATTTATCATCGTCGTAATTGTGGTTAACTTTTTTTTCAATTGGAAAGGTGTAAATTGTGACAATGGCGGAAGTTGCTCTTTTTTATTCATCCCTCTCACAACAGTTTGCACTTGGTCTGTAACAGGTTTAAAAAATTCGCAAAGGAACTGTTGTTGCAAATTACCCTCCTTAAGAGCTCGACCTTTCTGTCTTATAATATTTTTAGTTTTAATAAGTTCTGCTGCTGCTACGTCCGTTTTCATTATTGATTATAATGATTATAAACAAGCAGGTAAGCAGACTGTTAAGACTGGTAAACAGACAGACAGGTAAACTGCTTAAATCAGTTTACATGCTAACAGCTATTTATCGAATAAGCGATACCAGATACCAATCAAATTCATATCGATAGCGTCCATTCTTTAAATCACTATCTTTGTCTATTACCAAAAATCCGTGTTTATGTCTATACCAGCAATAAGCACACATTTATTTAAATTGTTCATAAGTCATAACAGTGTTAACATGATATCGATAACCCTTCTGTAAATTCAGATCATCCTGCTTAAATAGCACCAACATGTTAGCATTATCACGAATAAGATGTTTAGGAATACCTGCATATGTTTGACAAAGATAGAAATTTTCTATATTTTTATGTCGACCCATGTTAAAATGTTCTCTCATTACGTCTTGTTTGTCGCAAGTAATGTCATCAAAAATAAAAATGCTGTTAGGTTTAGCTTCGTCAGGTGGTACAATGTCCACTCCATCGTTTTAGTTAGTTGCAGTTAAATGCAAAAGGCTTAGGACTCAAGGACTGGAGTATATTAATCGAAAAGCCCGTGTTGTTCCTGCAAAAGCCGCGCCAGATAATGTCAGCGAATAACGTTATAAAACATATGTTACAAAATATTTATTGGAAGGCTAGCCTTCAGCTGGTCAAACTATTTTAGGCTCTTAATAATAATCTTGTATTGCTTTTCAGAAATGTATGAGATCATATGTGTTTGTGTTTCGATGTAAAATGCTAACGGGGGTATTCTGAACCATTCTGTAGCTATATTTCAATCGAAATATGCGTCTTTTAAAAGTTGGTTATTGAATTAGTGCTTTTCACCCAAAAATCTTTTAACACATCCATAATAATTTGAAAACCGGCGCGAAAAATTTCTGTTGTGAAATAAGATTTTTAAATTTTTTTATAATATTACGGTCAATAGAATCAATCTCTTAAATTCATGCATTTGCATTGTCGGTGAAATACATGCCTTGATATGTTTGGTAATGATTTCTATTGTAATTTAGGTTATTGTTTGTCATTGTAAGACAGGATGTGAAGCAGCTAAAGTACCAAATGGCTAGAAATTCAAGAGAATGCAAGATTGGACTTTTGCGCCATTTGTGCAGTGAAGTGTTGCCAACGAAAAAATCGGGAGTGTGCTCCCCTAGACTTTCTCGCATTCGCCTTGTTTTCTAGCAAATTTGAAAAGTTTATTGCATTGTATATACATACAGCGATAAAATTACATTTTTAGGTAACCACTACCTGTTTAGGTAAAGTGCCGCTTTAGGTTAACCTATCATACTGAAATTTTATATCTGGGAGTTTTTCTCAATAATAAATGTATGTGAAAAATTTCGTGCAAATACCTTGAAGCAAACTGGTACTTTACTTGAATGGATACCGCTACCTGTTTAGGTAAAATGCCACTTCAGGTTAACCGATCATGCTGAAATATAATATCTGGTAGTTTTTCTACATAAGAAATGTATGTACAAAATTTTGTTCAAATATCTCGAAGCAAACTGGTACTTTACTTGAATAGGTACCGCTACCTGTTTAGGTAAAGTGCCACTTCCGGTTAACCGATTTCGCTCAAAATTTCACAGGAATCTACAAATTTTGAATAATGACTATGTACATAATTTCAAGGGTCTAGCTTATTTCGTTTTTAAGTTATCGTGTTCACACACACACGCACACACATACACACACACAGACATAATTCGAAAAATGGTTTTTTCGGACTCTAGGAGGTCTAAAACGTCAAGATTCGTCAAAATCTCGAAGTCGATTTTTTTGACGATTACAATACTTTCTCTATACTACCGTATGCGAGAAAGTAAAAAGGCAGCGTGATAGCTGACAATTTAGGGTTATTAAAAATGGAGCGCTTTATGGAGGAACAACGCGTTTGCATTGTGGAGCAATAATTTAATAAATACATTATTTTTTTAATTTTAATTTATTAATTGTGAGCGCCGTTCCTGGTAGCTGACCCCGAGGTGCCCCATTAACCGCCATGAATTTGAACAGTCTCGATCGCAAGGATTGGAGCCGAAGAACGTGCCCAGGCGCAATAACCAAATACTTAGAAAAAACAATACGACAGGGGAGTTAGAATAAAACGCTGTATGGCGAAGGGCATTCTCAGTTTGCTATCGAAAGAGTTTGTTGTTCTGATATGTACGTATTTAAATAAAAGTTTAGAAAGGTTCTTGGCGTTGTTGCTGATTTACATAACTCCCCGCGATTGGGAGGAATGGAAAACACTTTTAATTCAAAAGTTTCCTTCCACTCATGACTTGCATTCACTGTTAACTACTATGTTAGCGTTGACACCTACACCAAATCAAAATTTGTTTGAATATTAGAAAGATGAACCTTCATTTATCGGGACCCGATGAGGTTAATTTAATCGTGGGCGGAATAACTAACGAACACCTGAAATTAACATTAAAGGAAGCGAACATCAGTTATCCGTCCCAATTGGCCGCCTATGTGAAATGCCTAGGAGGTAGTGGCCTTCCTTCGGCTCAACAACAACTGCCTCCACGACATGTTAGACGCTATCAGTCTCAACCTGCTCCCATTTTTTCAGGGTACTAAGATGTCAGCGACATCGGAAAAAGTTGTATACTTTCTTTGTAATACTCCAGTTCATAAAAGGGGTAATTGTCCCAAAGCAGGGCGGAAGGTGTGGGTATTATCTGTTAAGCCATCGCGCTGAAAATTGTTTTAAAAGCGAGGACGTGAAGGCACTGTAAGCAACCGCGGCAATACAGAGGCAGCATAAATGACTTGCACACATTTCGCGTCAGGGGACTAAAGACAGTACAGATAAACGGGACTGAGTGTCAAAGCTTTGTCGATTTCGGTAGTGAATGTTCCCTTATCTCGCGACAATTGGTCGAACACCATAAGTTAGAGACACGGCAAATGCCATCTGGACAAATATTGCTTACTTTTAGTGGTACTGAAATCCCATTAAGGTTGGGGATTGGAAAGAAGAAAATGCTCCAATCTTCCCTCTCGCTTTATTGTGTTGCAGCGTGCTACCACCTGGAAATTTATAGTCAAACTAGTTACAAACATTTCTACTTTAGGTAAGTATACGACTAAGGTGGTTTTCTCTGCTGAACAGGTGTCAAGTGTTTGTGTCTTGTAACGTCATGCCCAGACAACAGGTGCAAATAGATTATAAAAATGACAAGACATAAAAAGTTATCTGGTAATATTTGTAACTCCAATCTTGTGTATTGTATTTCTTTGACCTGGTAACTTCGTGCATGTGCAATATCAATAAATACGAAGAATTTGACGTTAGTTATACAAATATAACAATGGTTAAACATAAATTCGCACGTCGAAAGAGAAGAAATAATAAAGCAACTGCTTCAAGGAGGGGTACGCAGATACGATATATAAGAAAAAAGACGTGGAAATTCTTTTTAACAGCATCATTGAGAAAATACCTTTGCTGACACGTATGTTTTCATTCAATAATGAAATGGTGCAACCTTCTAACTTTTTTTTCACAGAAACAGGCCAATTTTGTAGGGGTATTTTAAAGGAAATTGTCAAAGATTGTAGCCGTAGCGAATCTTCAGTTTCAAGTAAACGAGAAACATCCAATATAACTGCAGAAATCATTGAAGAAAATGAGTATGACTTTACATCGGGGTCTGTGCAAGAATACGAAGAGTAAGTAGTAAGGGTCTGACAGAATGACCGACCCTATTTAAATTGTTAATAACTGTTTCAAAGTTTACAATATTTTTATTTTTTTTTTCAAAAATGTAAAGTAAAAACTTGCCAATTTTAGTTACAATATAATTTATTTATTAAAAATATTAGCACTTGCTTCAAATTAATTTGGTTATTATTATTCAGTAATTGAAGGAATGGTTCACAAAACGTAACCCGAACTTCTAAATCTCGTGGTACCTAGTAATTGGTGCACGACTTGAACTGTGTAAGGATGAAAATTTAAATCCTTTAAAATACGGTGACGAGTTCTGTCTGATAGGCCCACCTTGATGAATTTAATCAAATTAAGGATTAGGTTAATCTGTATTCGTGTGAAAATGAAGTTTGAGTTTGAGTGATATTATTTTCAAAACCTAATATTTTTAATAAATAAATTACATTGTAACTAAGATTAGTAAGTTTTTATTTTACATTTTTGAAAAAAAAATATAAATTAAAATTTGAAACAATTATTAATAATTCAAATAGGGTCGGTCATTCTGCCGGACCCTGTATAATTCACGATACTAGATACTATCAAACAAATTATTTTTGAAATTGTTATATTTACATTCATCAACACTGGCCTTTCAAAACGATTTCTTATTATAAAACAGTTTTTTTGTATTCGCTCCCCAAACTGGTTACTTTGGAAACTGTCTAGGATCCTCAAAATGGCCATTTAGAGGCCTTGTACTTAAAGTCGTCGTGGCAACATTTTAGCGGACTCAAACATTAGTTGCCACGACGACTTTAAGTACAAGGCCTCTAAATGGCCATTTTGAGGAATCTAGACAGTTTCCAAAGTAACCAGTTTGGGGAGCGAAAAATACATTTTCGCCCGGCCTCCTAATATAATGCCGAGTTAATGGTAATTGAAACTTCATATTATAATGTTTGGAGAGCTAATACAAAAAAAACGTTGTATGCAACACGTCCTCAAATGGCTTTAGAGGACTCATCTTCATATTACTGACTCGGCTGCGCTTCGCTCCGCCTCGTCCGGAAACATTACGACTCGTCCCCTAAAGCCTTGCTTTGAGGACTAGTTACATAAAGTACTATTGGGTAATCCTGCTGTTTACGGCTCCCATTTTGAACTACCGCCCCTAGAGCCTCTAATGTAGGAGGGAGGCTGCAACGCTGTGGGTCGATTATACCTAGGTACTACCGTTTAGAAGCAGCTCATTTTGAAAAAGAAATTGCGAAAACTAGATAAATGCAAATTAACAAGACAAATCAATTTTAATTCATTTACATTATATACTGACTTCCATAAAGATCGCAACACCCAGAATTAATTGAGTAGTCCTCCGGGGACGTCCAGATCCAGGGCGACGTTGTTGAACCCCTTCTTCGGACCATCTGGACCAACATCTCAACACCGTTGCAACATTACGGTTTACACGGCCAGCAATATCTCTGAGAAAGTCCGGCCTCTCTCACGCCAATAATACGGCCACGTTCAAAATCATTTAATTGACGATAATTTTCACGTTGATGAACTCTTGGCATTGTTGTTATAGTCAGACGGCAATAGTGATCAAACAATTCGCAAAATTTACAGTTATTACGCACCGATTGTTTTTTGTTCTAAAAATTTGTTGTTACTAAATGTAAACAAACAAACGAAGAAAAAACAACAACCGATCGATACTTTTTATTCAAATTTTAATCATTACTTTGTTTCATCCCAATAGAGATTTTATAAAAATTTCAATAAAATCGCTCAATTAATTCTAGGTGTTGCGATTTTTATGGAAGACAGTATATTACAAATCAATTATTCCCAATAAAACTGTTTCCATTGCAATTGAAATTCTACTATTTTTCTGATTCTGAGTAACTTCTTTAATAATTTCTTTAATAAAACTAAGCCTACTACAACTTTTCAATTTCCTTCATTTATTTTTAATGGCGGTAGACTACTGGCGTGCAGTAAAATTATTTAAAAATTGCAATAATAACCCGGAGTATAATTGAAATAAAATTAAATTTGTCAGAAAATGGGTAAGAAAGATGCAGGGGTGTGTAGAGAAGAAATGAAATATACTGTATTTTTAAGTTAATTGAATATAAAAAGAACTACGAAAAATAAATTAAATTTTTTATAAAAAGTCAACATGTACTTATAAAAAATAAACTAAATTGTTAATACAAAAGTGCATATGTATTTAAAAACTATATTATATTATACGCGCCAGCGTGGCTCTGATGGTTAGAGCATCGGACTACGGCGCGGAAGTCTGGAGTTCAAATCCCAGATCGATGCCTGGCGGGCGGCCTACCCAGTCGCTTTAAATAATTGGGAACCTGCGTTCGAAAGAACAAGGGGTAATAATGCGGTTGTCTAATGCGTGGTGCTCACCACATCACCACGTGTCATGAATTTGACACGCGACAGCCGGGTGTGAGAGCGAGGATACGGAAGCTCTAACCTTCCGCCTTGCAGGCCAAGCTCCTTCATGGGGTGTTAGTGCCTCACCATATATTATATTAAATTGTCTATAAAAAGTGGAAATGTATTTACAAAAAAAAAACTATACTGTTAATAAAAAATCTTTGGTAAATATGTATGCACTTTTTTATTAAGAATTCGGTTTATTTTTTGTAAATTTGTACTTTTTTATTAACAATTCAGTTTATGTTTGGTAAATACATGTGTACTTTTTTTATAAACAATTCAATCTAGTTTTAATACATTTTGATGCTATTTAGACAATTCTTATAAAACGTCTATAAAATAATGCTTTTTAGAGATGCGAGTCTAGCGACAGGGCCGTATAAAAGTTAGAAACAAATAGTAATTTTTATTAAATGTAATATTATAAAATATTTAATTTCTTAAAAAAATACGATTTTGTAACTACACAACCAAAAGTAAGGAAGACAGCAGCTGAAAAAGTCAGGTTAAAAATTAAGTTTTTTCATTTTTAATTTCAATTCCTTCAGTAACTGTACCTTGTATAAAAAAGTTTATTAAGCTTTCTTGTTTATATTTGTGTTGTTTAATTCAAAATTCTAATAACTTCACGAAATCTACATTCATCATGGGCAAAAATTAACGTTTCGCTGGTTATACCAGCTTCATCAGATAAAATAAATTTAAAATACAAGCATTTTGCATTAGTTAATCTGAAAGTTTAAACAAGCAAGCAATTAGAGAATAAGTGAAAGAATAAAACCTCACATTTAATACATACCAAGAAAAAACATATCGTATCTTAATAATTAGGATTCATCGTCTTGTTTAAAATTGAAATATAATTTTTCTTTTTCCTTCAAAACTCCAACTTTTGCCAATAAGTATTGAAAAATAGGATAGGGTTGTGATTATTTTCTGTTTTTTTCGTATGTTTTCTTAAAAATTATTTTGCTAAAAGACAGATATTAATAGTTAATAGAGAACAGTTTCTGTTAAAATAATAGTAGTCACCTTTGTAGTTTTTGTCGTTTTCTTTTAAAGTGTATTCTTTTTTATTCTTCTTTATATTTCTTGATTATCTGTGTTTCGGTAAAATTATTTTTTCCTGTATCTCAGGTGGTAGTTATCATTGTCACCAGTTTTTCCAAATTTTTTTTAAAGTATAAAATACATTTTAGAATATATATGGCAGCAACCGTCAACTAATTTCGTTTTTTAAAGAGATCTCTACAAGAGACTCGGGTGGATTTGAAAAAAAATTGTGCGAAGAATTCTTTTCTGTAAAATTACAATTTCATGGAAACGAGTTGCATTTCCCCAGCATAATATACCATAATTTAAAATTGAATTTACAAAGCCGTAGTAAAAGGCCATTAGCACCTCAGTACTAACAAAAGTTCTTAATTGCCAGAGCAGAAAATTATATGTTGCCAATTTGCTGCTTATATAATCAATTTGAGCATTCCATGTTAAATGGGTGTCAACATGAACTCCCAATAATTTTAAAACACAGTTTGAAATTATACTCTTTCCATTAATTTTTGCTAATAAGCTGTAGTCAATATTTTTAGTAGAGAAAGAGAGTAAATTTGTTTTTAATGAATTTAGGATGAAACCACTATTTGAGCAATAAGTCTCTGCATTTGCCTTTAAACTAAGAGTTTGAGTATTTTCAGCTGTTACAACACAGGAAGTGTCGTCGGCGAACAGAGAAAGAAATTAAAATTTGTTGTGATCGACAATGTCATTAATGAAAATTATGAACAAAAGGGACCCCAAAACACTCCCTTGGGGTACACCCACACTTATATCTTTTTGATCAGGGCTAAACTGATTACCTTCTACCTTTAAAACAACTTTTTGAGAACGGTTTGACAAATAGGATATTTGCAAGCTTTCAGCTATTCCTCTAATTCCATATTTTTACAATTTTTTAATCACAATGTCATGATGAACAAGCTCAAAAGCACGTGTCAATCGAAAAAAACACCAGCCACCTTAACTTGGAGTTAATTAGTAGTTAATTATACATACAATTGCATCTTCTGTTGATCTATTTCTACGAAACTCAAATTGTCTGCTTGTTAAAATATTATTTGAATTCAAGAAATTTAGAAGTCTGGCGTAGAAGGCTTTTTCGTAAATTTTTGAGAATATGGGAAGTACAGACACGGCTCTGTAATTTTTAAAATTTTTAGCGTCATTTTTTTATGAATGGAAGTGACAAGCGAAACCATAAGAGCAGAAGGAAATAAACCCTCCTTAAATGATTCATTTACTAAGTTAGTCAAAACAGGAGCTATATTTTTAGCGATATGTGATAGACGAGAACAGGGAACGCCATCGTGTCCAGCAGAATTCTTGTTTGCAACGCTATTTATAATTTGCAACATTTCGTTTATTTCAACAGGTAACAAAAACATTGAAGAAGCTACTGAAGTGCTGTCCCCTCCACTCTTTTTAAACCAGCTTCGTTGTTGAATTCTAAAGGATATTTTGTTTTAGTTTTGAGTTACATCATTTTTTATTATATTCCAAGCAGCTTTCGATTTATTTAAGGCATATTTATACTTGTTACTATTAAACTTTTTACTTGTTTAATTGATTCACGATGATTTTTTAGTAAATCATTGTAACGAGCCAAAAGCTGGCGATTGCCTGTTATTTTGTAAATTCTATACATTTCTCTTACCATATGACCTTGATTGACTATTTCTGAAGTTAACCATTTGTTCTTTTTACACTTTCTGCCTTTTAGTTGTATACGTTCTAAAGGAAAAGCAGTCTCAAGTAGATCATTAAACTTTTTTGCAACACTGGTGAAGTTTTCATCAGCATTATCTGCAACACAAATCTCCTCCCAATTTTCGCCTGAAATCAAATTTTTAAAGTGATTAATGTTGTATTGATTTTTAAAATTTCTTTTATATATAAATTTTACCTCAGTACTAAGTCGAAAATACAAGAAATTATCTTCATAAAATGATCTGACAAATTTGAATATACAATTGCAGGTTTTACAGAGCTAATATCTATATATTATCGATACTAGATTTTGATTGACCCTGTATACCAGTAAATTCATTAATACACATATTAAAACCATATGATGACATAACATTACAAATACAAACAGCATCTTTGTTTTTACTGCTGAAGTCCACATTGAAGTCACCACATAAAAACGCAACCTTATTAAAAACATTTAAATGTGTTATTAGCAAATCCAAATAAGACTTAAATATAAAAATATCAGAATGAGGCGTTCGATAAATACATGAAACACTTATGTTCACATTTCCGATATCAATATTCACAGATGTATATTCAGAAACCTTTTCAACAGCATTTACTATATTTCTTGGCTTAAACGAAATATGTTCTTTAATAAATATCGCAACACCTCCCCTTCTGGATTCTTTACGGCAAAAATGAGTTGCTAAATTATAATTGTTTAATTTTATACACGCAATTTCACTTTCATAGCACTAGGTTTCAGTAAAGCATACAATTTCGGGAAACGCCAGAGATTGTAGTAAAATATCAATATCATTTTTCTTTACAAAGCCCCTAATGCTTTTAATATTCAGGTAGCAAATCCGGTACTCTGACTTAGTTCGTACGTCGGGAACAAAAGTTATCTGCTTATTGCTTGATGCGGTTGCCGAAAAAAAAATTGTTAACAACAGCTCCATCGGGCCACACTTCTGGATCCATGGCTTTTTCAAAATTAGCGTCATAAACACTAACCTCACAGGATGAATATTAACCTTTATGTTTTCCTTCCATTTGTTCGCATATCACCTCTGGGAATGTTGCTTTGAGATAATCTTCAATTTCGGTCTTCGTAGTGTCCGGATCTAATCTATAAACGTGCAGCGCCGCAAATCTTGGGACGGTTTTTAAACTACTAATCTTTTTACCAATAATTTGGGTGCGGTAACTACGGATCCTTTTTTTCCATGGGCAGTTTCCCAGTTCCTGCTTCAGAACTACCCGTCTTTTGTAGATTATTTATTAAATTACTTTCGTCAGTGTCGCTCTTGTTTGCATTTAGTTTTACTATTTCACTAAATTTTAGATCAGCTTGCGTTTCATGTTTTGTTACGGTTGTTGCTTCCAGAATAGCATTTGCTACTTGCTTGCTATCAACTTTGCGTTGTTCATAAGGATGGTAGTTGATGTTATGAAGGAAAAGTTCAAGGACGCATTCTATCCTTTCTAACATCTGGCAATTGATGAAAGCCTTATTTTATTCAAAGGTCGGTTGTCTTTCAAGCAATATATTCCTGCAAAAAGTCACCGCTTTGGAATAAAATTATTTAAGCTCTCTGACTCAGAGACTGGGTATGTCCTTGACGTCATTGTCTACACTGGAAAAACCACAGAAATTTAAAGAACTGATGCGCTTGGAATAAGTGGCGACATCGTAAACACCCTCATAGAAACCTTCTACGATAAGTACCACATACTTTACGTCGACAATTGGTAAGAAAACTTGTGGATGCGGCACTGGTCGTTAAAATAGGAAAGGTATGCCCCAATTTGATCGTGTCGAGAAAGAGAGTGGGCGTCTGCACATACCGACAAAATGTTAGCAATAAAATGGTACGACCGGAGAAATGTCCAGATGCTTATTACGGTTTTCACGGGTGAAGCACGAGCAACAGGAAAAAAGGATCGCAAAACTGGGGAAGCTATTATAAAACCACATGTTGTTGTCGAATACAATCAAAGCATGGGAGCCAGCGACAAGGCAGACATGCAAATACGTTTTGTGGAATCTGCCAGAAAAACGCTAAAATGGTATAAAAAGCTCTTATTCCACTTGGTGGACTTAGCATACTATAATGCATGTCTTGTATCAAGTAAATACTGGAAAGAAACCTCATTTTGTGGAATTCAAACTTGCTATAATAATAGTAATTTATTATACAAGACGATAAAGTTAAATTTTATCCACGAGTGAATCGTTTAACGTCGAGACGAAGTCGAGACGTTAATGATTCAAGAGTGGATAGAAATAACTTTATCGTCGTGTATAATACAATATTTTTTTCTATAGCAAGAACTTTAACAATTTTAAAAGAAAATAATGACAGTCAATCACATTTCAAAACGTCAGTAGCTAGATCGGGTTGCTACGATAATACGAAGCTGTCATATTTAATTTAAACAAAAGTTAGAAAATTAAATTACTTTATCTATCCTTGATGTTAAAGTGCTACTTTATCTACCCTTGCTGTTAAAGTAAAACTTGACCTTTTGTTTTGAGTTGATAAAAGCACACTTTAACATGTGCTATAGAAAAAAACAAATTTTTGACTAATGTTGCACCCTGTAACCGAAATCAACAAGACCAGCCACGGTGGACAACCCTATGAGATTATCTCAGAGGCACTTCCCTTCACCAGTTCCGCCGACAGCTAACGTATGGGTCATAAGTTTTGAGAAAATGCTTAATCAGCAAAATAACGAAATTTTATTCAAACGAAAATTAATGGTTAATTTTAGATCTTTTAACAACATGAAAACTAATCTCAATAACAATAAACACCATTTGTTTACCGGTTTCACGACAACTAGATCAGACATCAAAATCGAGCAGAAATTACAAGGCCACTTTTTCTCAAAACTTATGACCCATACGTTATACAAGGATCCAGAACACAGCGTCGTTGCCATGTATGTGAAACATAAGATTGAAGAAGCGCCAGAGGAAAGACGTTCGATTTCTGTGCAGCGAATGTAGTGTCCCTCTCTGTATTTATCCATGTTTCCAAGATTATCATACAAAATTTAAATTTTCAACAAGCCTTTTTCACATTTGAATTTATGTATACCAACTTTTTTTTTTAATACTAAGTCGTTTATTTTTGTATTTTGTAAGAATTTATTATTATTTGAGTTTTTGTTTTTTGCATACGATTGAATGAATAAATTGTGTTTCCTTTTTAAAATCTTGATAATATAAAAGCAATATTTTTGGCCCAAACGCCAAAATTTTGATGACGTATGTGTACGGGGAACGTTGTGTTGCTGAGATCGTACATGTACGGCGCCCGGTCAACGGGTACACCTCCGCCAACGTACAGGTACGACGATTGTGTACTTTTTTTTATTGGACGTTATAGTACGGCGGTTGTCACACAGAGATGCAAATAGTGTCGTATATCTAAGATCATAGCTCTTGCCTTGTGCATTCAAAATCGTACAAGTACGGCGGGCGATCGGCTAAGATGCAAACGAAAACCGTACATGTACGGCGACCGTCTCCAAATGGTTAGCAAAAAGCGTTTGTTGTGCGGTTAAGATCGACGGGGTTGAACTAAACATTGAACTTATGGAAGTTGCGACCTGCTTGCCTGGTGTTGATGTACTTGTCGGTCAGAACTTAGAGAGGACCCAACCATCAAATATGAACGAGTTGGTCCCTGTTTGAGATTTAGTTACGCGCCCTCTGTGAATCATATTGGTTGCTCGAAACAGATAAATGTTGGCAACCGTGCCATGGTCATAAGTGACTTAATCGCGGCTTTCTGTTCTTGTTTTTCCGACGATACCATTGAAATAGGCACGGTTCCCAATGTCGACATGAAAATTGTTTAACATCCGACAAAAACGTTGCTAGCAGACCTTCTCGGCTCGCCGAAGCTGAGAAACTTGAGCTACGTAATATAGTGGCTCGTTTACTTGACAATGGAACCATACAACCCTCAAGCTCTCCCTACTCTAGTCCGGTAGTGATGGTAACAACGATTATGTGTCGATTATCGAGATGAACAAAATTATTGAGCGAGATCCATAGCCGTTACCACTAATAGAGGATTTGATTGACCGACTTTCGGGATAGCAGTATTTTACTAGTCTCAACGTCTTAAGTAGTACAGCCGCCAGGGAAATCGTTAATAGGGCTTTACGTGAAATTCTTGGTAACAGCATTTTGGGTTAATTGGTGGGTGGGGGGCTGTGCTCTGAGTCTAACTTTAAGTTTTCGGATCGATCGGAAAAATTGTTTTTCCACAATATCGGAAGAAGTGTTGAAAACGGTTTTTTAGCAATTTATCGTTTCCTGTTGCTCTGACGCTGAAATTGCATCAATACAAGTTTGTAGTTTATGAAATTCCTCACAACTTTTGGATATACCTTTTTCTCGTGCGCTCAACAATTCAAAAGTTGTTACCCCATAAAGCCAAGAAATTAAGGGTTGAAATGGGTTTTACGTAAATATATCGCTTTCAGTTTATCCTACGATAAAAAATACTCTTATATTTTTTGTAGAACAACTAATTTGCATAAAATTTGTGTATGAGTATTTTTCCATTTGGACAATTATTTACCACCAACTGTTTTCAACACCACCTTTGAGGTACAGCTTGTGGCGCGTTTTTTTTACGTGGTCTCCCCTATAGGCCTAATCCACGAAGTGTATTTCTACACCCTTGGTCTTTTTGATGGGCCGGGTTCTGCATCGTCAATTCCAATCATTGCAGAATCGTCGATTTTGTCGCCCTTGTTAAGTTGTGTTTCCCTTGAAACGAACTCGGGAAGAGAAAATATGTCATCGTCGTAGCTGGTGAGGTATTCGTATTCGTCTGTAGCAAGCATTCTGGAGATTTCGTGCACGTTCTCACAGGATTCCCCGGCGTATATGGAGCAAATGGCGGTGCACTTTAAACCCGCTTTGTGGCCTTTCCACATTTGGTCTTACACCCGCATGAAATTAATTTAATTATTGCAGTAGGCGCGGGAGGCTCAGTGCTAGGCACCGGTGTAAACGTACGGCCACGTTTCTTCCAGCCCCATCTTTCCGCGGGTAGAGTGTCATTTCCAAGCCAGGTTTGAACTTGATGCTTCCTGGCCGTGTCTTTTGTAGGTGGCAGGAATTCCAGATTAAACATTGACTTCGCAAGGGATTTCGCGAAGTGTTTGTATCGCAGCAAGTTGATTGACTTGTCGTCATGGATGTCTCCACCGTACAACGCAATAAAAAATTGCTCTCCCGCTAATGCGATGATATCCGGGTCTACATCTTTCTGTACAAAGTGATTCGCTGCAGATTCCAGGGTAGGTGTCTTTTCTAGGGTTTTAAGAAATTTCACTTTGCCCATACCGTAAGCAGCCGATGTTGTGTCACAACCAGAAAATGCATGCAAGAACAAGATATGCTTTGATACAGCATCGCCGTGTTTCACGCATGATGTAGAGTAATGCTGTTCCTTCGTATTCAGTTTTCCGGGCTTGCAAAGAAACACGTTTGCACAGTTCCGTCCTAGTGCCGTCAGAAGGACCAATATGTCGATGTCCTCGGCGACAATGGTTACAGGTGTCTAGCACTGAGCCTCCCGCGCCTCTTGCAATAATAAAATTAATTTCATGCGGGTGCAAGAACAAATGTGGAAAGGCCTATGGCTGTCGCAAAGCGGGTTTAAAGTGCACCGCCATTTGCTTCCCGCCGGAGAATCCTGTGAGAACGTGCAGCAATTCTCCAGAATGCTTACTACAGATGTTAACGAATATCACATCAACTACGACATCGACATATTTTCTCTTTCCGAGTTCTTTTCAAATGAAACACAACTTGACAAGGGCGATCAAATCAACGATTCTACAATGAGTGGGATCAACGATGCAGAACCCGGTCCATCAAAAAGACCATGGGAAGTGTGAGACTGTTAGAAATACACTTCGTGGAGTTGGCATACCGGGGAGACCACATAAAAAGACGTGCTACAAACTGTACCTCAAAGGAACAGTGCCGTTCGAAAGTGCACACTAAATGTACGGTTTACGTGACTTGCGACATTTGCGGCGCTGTAGAACGGTAAATAATTGTTCAAATGGAAAAATATTCATATACAAATTTTATGCAAATTAGTTGTTCTACAAAAAATATAAGAATATTTTTTATCGTAGGATTAATTGAAAGCGATATATTTACGTAAAACCCATTTCAACCCTTAATTTCTTGACTTTATGGGGTAACAACTTTTGAATTAACTTTTGAATAAACTGACAAGCAAGTAAATTCATAAATATGACACATACTAAGGAAGACAACTCTGGCTTTGCACGCTATCGTTTATCTATGAGCACGCTTGTAAAACTGACAGTTAACTTGTAAAGATTTTACAAGTTAGTAACTTGTTAAAATAAACTTTCTTGATTAATACAGTGATTTGATAAACTGATGTTTACAAGCGAGGAACAAATAAAGTTAGTAACTGTATTGTGCTATAAATTTGAACTAAATTTTGGTATTCCTAAATTATCCCAGTATGGGACAATCCTGTATATAGTAGCGCACTCGTAATTATTGAAAGTTTACTACGAGTATTTGAATAATCTTGTACCATAATGGAATTGACAATTATACTGTAATATTTGATTCTGGAATTATTTCATTGTTACTGCTACCAAAGATCATTTGGATCTTTCTTTCAGATTTGGACTGCTGGAGTTTACGAATTCTCGTTCTATGCCTGAGCACACTCGTCGTTATTGTAAAAATTCGTTGGCGCTCTACCAGTCTTATGTAATCAATTTAATTGGAGAACGTCTTCATTGAGCTAGTCGCGGTCGGCAAGTGTGTTTAAGTAGTTTAGTATTTTTGGTTGCCTGAGAGATTAGTCAACAAATAAATTGTTGATCTATTAAGAATGACAGATTATATAAAAGAAAATTTGCCTAAAGTTGAAAAAGTAATTAATTTTTCGGACAGAAGTGGCAGACAATACAATAGGAAATGTTTTTCAACATTTGCAACCGCAAAACATATTTTGATCTACAAGCTAAGTTGCATTTCTTTGCCTCTTGCCATGGAAAACGCGCCTGCAATGGAGTAGCGTGCACAACAAAGCATAAAGTACGTAAACCGGGGAGACTTTGTGACTGCGGGTGTAACTTTGTGACCGGCGCTCAAAATATTTAATTTTTTTTAATTTCCCGCTTACCTTACGATTTAGTAGTTTCTTTGGTGGGTAATTCTCTTCTATAGTAGTTTACATGAAATTGTGTTGGCAGCACTGCCCAACCAATGCTATCTTCTAACCTCAATAATTAATTATTTTTAACGTGACGTTTGGCGGTTTTATGCGTATGTCCCAAACTTTCATGTGGTGTGCCAAACGAGTAACAATTATCGAAATAAAAGTAAGTACAGGTCATTTTCTAATAATTCATAAGTTTAAGGAGCATGGCATTTGAATTTCTACTTTACGTTGTTTTTAATTTTACTCAAAAAAGAAAAACAACTGCACTTTAAGGGGCAACTTTGTGACAGCAATTTTGTGGCACAATGTAACCCCAGAGCAAATTCCTCATCAATGTTTGTTTTTTTTATCGTTTTTGTAGTTTATAAAGGACGTCTCTAGCATTCAGACATGCAGAGGACACATAAGCGTAAACTGGGTTCAAGAACGTACCGCAATTACACTGAAGAAACGCGTTGATCTCGTTAGAAACAAAAAGTTAACGCTACGAGAAGCCTCTGATAGGTAGGTACCGACATAGTTTCTAATTAACTTGCCTATTGTTTCTAGATTCAATATCCACAGAAATACCTTGTGGCTAAAATTACACGGAAAAAATAAGAAATCAGTAGGGAAGCAACCGGTTTTTAAATCAGAGGAGGAGGAGCAATTAGTTGGGCACATAATTGCAATGTCCTCATACGGATTTCCTGTAACTACGTTCGATTTAAGGTGCGTCGTTTCTGCTTTTTTTGAACGAAGTGGCAGAAAAGTTGGGTGTTTTACAAATAATTTCCCCGGTGCCGACTGGGCAAACGCATTCCTAAAACGACACAAAGAAGTATTAACGAACTGCGAAAAATATTTCCCATGCCAGAGCAGCAACGGATGAAACCATTATAACACAGTTTTTTACCAGTCTGAAAGCCGAACTGGAGAGGGTACCAGCAACTAACGTGTGGAACTATGATGAAACGAATTTGGTGGACGATCCTGGTTCCGTGAAAATAATTACTCGACGAGGGGCTAAATATCCAGAGAGAATACGTAATGCTACTAAAGCGTGCACATCCATGATGCTGTGTGGAACTGCTGCAGGGGAATTAGCACCAATATATGTCAACTATAAAGCAGAAAAACTATGGTCCACTTGGACAGAAGGCGGACCTGACAATGCACGATATAACAGGACCAAATCAGGTTGGTTCGACTTCCAAGTATTCGAGAATTGGTTTCAAAGCTTACTCTTACCCATACTGAAAAGGCAGGAAGGCACGAAAATTATAATCGGGGACAATTTAAGTTCGCACATTAACGTAGAGGTGGTCAGGCGCTGTCAAGAAAACAATATTAAGTTTATTGCGTTACCTCCTAATGCCACGCACCTTCTTCAGCCTCTTCTTTTTTAGGCCAATGAAGAGTGCGTGGCGTAAAGTGCTAAATAACTGGAAAGAAACTGCAATGGGGAGCAGGTGTCCTACCATTCCAAAAGACGTTTTTCCCACTCTTTTAAAAGAATTAATGGATACACTTAAGCCAAATATTGCTAATAACCGTATTGCTGGTTTTAAAAAGACTGGTATCTTTCCCATAGATAAGGAGATAGTTCTGGATAGATTGCCTGGGAGAATAGTAGGAGCCGATAAACATACGGATTTGTTAAGTAACAGCTTTATTGAACATCTGGAAAGGAAACGAGATAAAACTACACAAGGGCGTGTTAGGTATAGGCGAAAGCGTCTGAACGTACCTCCTGGAAAAAGCTTTGCTCTTTCTGACTTCGAAGAAATGAATAAAGTAAACAGTTGTGTTGAAGGTGAACCTCAACCAGGCGTCTCTATGCAGAGTAAACGGAAAAAAGGGCCGTAAGTGACAGTAGTTGTGACCAAAGTGATGAAATTCCAAATTCTGAATCTAGTTTGGAAGACTTTGAAAAAGAGAAACCCACATCAAAGCCTAATTCTGCGGAACTTGAAATTGGAGATTACGTAATCGTAAAATATGAAGAAAAGTTTTATCCAGGATTAATTGTATCCATGCTCAGTCCAGGAAAAATAACAGTCAATACAATGGAAAGAAGTGGAGGCCGTTGGAAATGGTCAGACAGAAAGGACGAGGTAGAATATGAGCTTGAAGAAATCCATATGAAAATCGCTCGACCAAAACAAATAAGTCGACGAGAAATTTTTGAAGTGCCTGAGTTGCGCCAATTAGATGATTTTTTGTAAAATTACATGTATCTTTACCTTTGCATTAATATTTTATCTTTCTTATCTTCTCAAGCAATATCTGTTATTCAAGCAATATCTGGGTGTCATTATTTTTTCTAAAACTCAAGACCTACGTCCTCGATAAACGCTTTTTGGGCAATTAGAGTGGTTCTACAGTTTAATTTTTTTTATTGTGGGGTTACTTTATGACATGGAATGGAATTTCTGCAATTTATATGCAAAATAACGCTGTCACAAAGTAACCCCAACCTATGGGGTAAAATTGTGACAGAGAAAATATTTTCTTTTGCTAAAAGTATTGAGTTTAAATTTTTTTTTAAGGTATACAATTGAAGAGGAAGGTCTACACTATCTATAAACAATTTCTCAATGTTTATAATAGACTTTATATAGGCAAAAAAAATAAAAATGTGCAAAATCTGTCACAAAGTATCCCCGGTTTACGTAAGTAAAGCCAGATTACAAAGAACAATAGCAGATCAAATCCTGAGTGCAGAGCAAATGTACACCTTCTACAAAGAACATATTAAAGGTGTGACTTATTTCACCGTTAGACAAGAAGTTGTTAATTACATTGAAACACTTAAAGCCAGATTAGAAAATTGATTGTCTATCAAAAGAACAAGGAACTTTCATACATTTCAAGGAATTGCAGAAAATATAATTAGGCGCTACATAACATCGAAAGGGGACACATGTTAGTAAGACTGTGTCCTTGGCTTTGGAGATAAATGACACAGTGGTATACATATATGATTACCAGTGGTGGTTAGTAGAGGTTCAGCAAATTAGTGCAGAGAACAGTAATGTACATGTCGAGGGCTTAGGGTAAAACCAGCATATCTACAAATTTTACGTTTTTGAGTTACGCTTGCTTTCCTGTACAGAATTATATGCTTTATATGATGCAATAATTTCGAAATGGAATACGGCGTATCTACTTAAAAAGCATTGTGGTTAGTGTAATAAAAGCGTATTTACACATACGTTTATCTGATTTATCTTCTAGAACAGGGTTCGGCAAACTTTTTTTGGAAAGGGCCAGAACGTAAAATGTGTAGGCTCGGCGGGCCAGATAGTAAACTCGAAGACATTTACATGGGAAATTTTACTCATAGAGCAACAAAAAAAAACCAGGTTAATTTATTTTATTAGGTAGTGATATTTTTACATAATATTTATATATGTATACTATACATATTAACACACAAAAAAAACGAATAAAATGTTTCGATCTATTAATAAACGTATTATAGAACTGCTTACATTTTGTACTAATGCCATGAATGTAATTGTTTTTTCTGAGATAATATTTCATCATACTGAAGTGCGAAATTAGTACATCCTATCATTAACGTTGTTTGCAAATGGTCATCTGTTAAGAGTGATCTGTATTGCCATTTTACATACTTCATTTTCGAAAATGTTCTTTCACATTGGTAAGTACTCCCAAATATAGATATAAATCCCGGAACATATAATTTTAATTGACCGTATTTATCTTCCCAAAGATATTTTTATAGAATTAGGTCATTTTGCCGTTCATGCACTTCCAATTGAAGGTCTGACGGAAGCTCCTCAATTGTAGAGCCAAATGGATTTTGAAATATGGAAATGTCTTTTGCTCTTGGATCAAGATCCGAAAAACGCTGTTGTAACTGTAATTTAAGTTCTGAAAATATATACTCCGCGATTTTTTTTGGGAATGAGGATTTGGCTAATATTTGAACATTTTTACAGCATGGAAAATGGTTAAACTTGGTTAATGTGATTTGTGTTTCAAACAAGGCAAATTTTTGGCGATATGACTTTACGGTAGAATAAATTTCACATACGAGTTTTTCCCTGTAATTTTAAGTTAAATTTGTTAAGATATCCCATGATGTCTGCAGCAAATGCTAATTTCCATAGCCATTCATTGTTAGATAATAGTGGCTGCGGGCAGTTTTTTTCATCTAGAAAAATGTCTATTACTTCAATCGGTCCATTTATATATGTCAGTGGTTATAGCGCGCAATTTGATTAATTTTACATTTTTTCGTGTAAAAACAATATTAACCTGCGGGCCGGATTAAAAACAGACGGCGGGCCGGATATGGCCCACGGGCCGTAGTTTGCCGACCCCTGTTCTAGAACAGTAAAAACGTATTTATCAGTGACGTACGTTTTCGTTACTCGTATGTGAGTGCAATCATAACCTCAAGCATTTGCACGTTTGTATTGTTAAATGTGTGTATTAATTTACTGTGTGATTGTTAGTGCTCATTGTCATTAGACAATAGACATTCTCCTGTTAGCAAGAGCCAAATATTATAAATTTAGAAAAACTATTACTATTGTTTCCATTGTTATTATTGTAATAACCTGATTAATTATTTTTAAACGTGCTATAAAGTTGCAATCGTATTACTTTTTTCATATTCGTCTTTCCTACTTCATTCATAATTCATTCATTCATAATCTATAGCCTCTTTTACCTTTCGGTGTCGAGGACCATTCATACCTCGCGGGAAGTGCAACGGAGGTAATGCGCCGCACGCGACTTACATTACGCTCCCCCGCATGCATAGAAAATGAAATAAATTCAGACGATTGCAACAGCAATCAACAACACAAAAATTTAATAGCTTTAGTTATTTTAGCATGGAGCCTACAACTGTTCAAGAGAGTGAAGTATTAGAGCAAAAATATGAAAATAATGTTATCATATTACAAAATGCCGTTCTATTACCACCTTATACAGAAAATCTCCACAATATAAAATCAATACCTACAATTGACGATAATGCTTGCTACCTAACGAGTGATGGCATTTCAATTAAGGACTCTGAAACAACTGCAACTATTCCAGACGAAGTTCATTCTGAATCATAAGATTTTATACGTGATTCAGAGTGTGGTGAGAACTATCAACCGAACAACTCCGATATTTCATCGGAATACAGGAAGTATTATTTAAAAAGAAAGGATCATCTTGATCTCACATTTTCGTTTAGGTAGTGATGGCAATGATGTAGAAATCGAAACACAATCTAATAACTCAATAAAAGTGAATTTGATTTAGAAGCTGTGTGCTAGCACTAACAACAAGAAAATATTTTACAAGTGATGATATGCGGTTTATAATTTGAAGCATAAATGTGGCTTCTGTAGCAAAAGTCAGAGTTTACATTTTTTTGTAATCGCTTTATTTTGAGGTTTTCAAAAACATTAAAAACCAAGAACGAGATCGCGCCGGCGTTAATAAATATGCAAGGTCAAAAAATTGGGTTTTTTGCGAATATCTCGCTTCCGATGGCTCTGAGATCAATTTATTGAGGTTATTATAAACATGAAAGATTATAAAATTTCCCACCAAAAAGATCTTATTCATTTTTTACGTACAGTGAATTATTTACGGGATATAGGGCAAAAATGTCTATAACGTGCGTAGTATCCGTTTCCGCACCACCGTCGTCGTCGTAAGTTCTTTATTTTCACTTATATTCATTAGCAACCATCAATTGGATTGATTTCATCATTGTCCATGCCATTATTTTCAGAATAATCGATGGTAGAAGCTACGGACGTGGCACACAAGTTTTTTCATTGAATTCATCATTCCGAGAATTAAATTAATAAGATATATTGGTAAAGGCAGCGATAATGATTTGGGTTGATTAATTTTCAACCTAGCAATGAGCACCTAATTGTTTTCATGCAAAATTAAGTACTTCTTAAGAAATATCTACAACATGCATGTGACATTCAGTATGGTTTGTCTAAACAAATCTGCATCCTAGTTTACAAATTTGTTGAAGCCAATAACAAAAATAGAATGGGTGTTTAATTTCATGCAGAGACAGAAATCCTCATTAAGGACACCTGAGCAAACTAACATGAGCAGGGCGACAAGCTTTAATAAAACCACTGTCAATGCGTTTATTAAAAATCTTGAGGATGTTATAATAAAATATAACTTAGAAGGTAAAGATATTTATAAGCTAGACGAAACTGGTGCTACCACAGTAGATAAGACCATATGTTACTTGGAACTTCACCTGGTACCAATGGCGCCACTACACCTTGCGGATGATGAACAGTGGTGTGTTTCTACCTGTCTTGCAACATTGCGCAAAGTATGAAAGACCATCTAAACAGCAACCGAAGTTACACTTGGTAACCATCTTGCTGGGGAAGCTTTTTCACAACCATTTAGTCCCAAAAAATATATGCAGCAGATTCAAAGCTACAGGCATAGAGCCGTTTAACAACTATATTTTTCTGAAGACGATTTTTTGACATTGCACATCGCTGACAGCCCAAACCGAAAACCACAACCTAGACCACTAACCCAACAACCTGAATTTGCACCCATGGCAGAAAAATATTCACATGGAACTTCCATTCAAAAATCTGAAGCAACACCAACTCCAGACAAAGCTCAACCACAAACAAATGGGAAGCTTTCTCAACCTGGAACGGCAAAACTAATAACTCACGAACAAGTTCGACCCTATCCGAAACCTGGGTTGCGAAAAACGGCAATTGTCAAAAAGGAAATTCGTCCCTAGCAGCACACTATATACCAAGGATATTAGTTAGTAATGTCTATGGGATAAATTAATGTCACACTTTTAAATATTGGCCATATATATAAAAATACATCAATACTATATCTGTTGCCGATCTTACCTAGATGTTAACCGCAGATATCTGCTGAATATATCTTAAAAATATCCCTCAGATATTTTTGAAGGATGTATTCACTATATTAGCAATCGGTATTCGCCAGATATAGGTCGCGTACATCTGCTGAAGATATCATGCAAATATCCGCACTATATTGGCAACCAATATGCTCTAGATGTTAACCGCGCACATCTTCTGAATATATCTCACCATTATCCGCTTAATATTTGTAAAATGTGTATACACAATATTAGCAAGGAATATTTTCTAGATGCCAGTCGCCTAGACCTCCTATATATATCTTACAAATATCGGTAATTTATTTATAATAGGATGTACACCGTATATTGCCAAACCATCTAAACTGAGCGTCCCGTGCAATTTTATTCATTTCGCTCGCTATTGGGAAATTGATAACAGTAAGAGAAATGAGATTGGTTAAATTAGACAAGTTGCATAATTTAGGCTTTTTCAGATGCCGTTTACTGATTTGTAATTTGCTGGGTACTTCCTGAAATGTCTTGAAAAACAACTGAAAATGAATTTTTGTTTCTTCAAATATTCCAATATTTAAAGAGTATGTGTGAAGCTATACATTTTTTTTCTTTGAATCGTGTTCTTATACATGTTTTTTAAATGTTTGAAGAAAACAAAAAACCCAATTTTCAATATTTCATAAACTAGTGAAAAATTAAAAATGCATAGACGGATTTTGGAAAGGCCATAAATTATGCAACTTTTTTCTAATACAACCAACGTTTTCATTTCTCATCATTATCAAAATATCCCAGTAGTGAGCTAGATAAAAAGAATCGCTCGATAGCCAATAGTTACTTTGATTTATTTGACTTGTCTGAAACCGAATATTGAAACAACATGCTTTGTTAAATATCCTGTTTATGTCTCTTTGCACTATCAACTATATGTTTTTTACTAGGTGCTGTTCAGTTGATATTAAAAAACTGGCGTTAATGCTATTTGCTTTTTATATAACACAGTCTATTATATTATGTGGGTATAAGAAATATAATAACATTATATTCTTCATTAAAATTGTTACACTAATTGTCAACAACATTTATTAAAGTTTTGTACACATATATATTACATTGCAGTTTGCCTTAGCGTTCTATCTTTGGAATTTGCTAGATATAGAGCTACGGATTTTCGGATTTCCACCTCAGTAGTAGTGGGGTATCTTTGCCTACTAGCATCTGAAAAAAATACATAATATGCATTAATTTGAAGTTTACTTGGTTCATTTTACAATTTTCCCACATACACCAACCATTGTGTTACTATAATATAATATTTAGAAAAACAAGCAATGGAAATTCATTACAAAAATGGGAAAAGTGCAGCAGTGGCAAAATTTAATTATAAAATCAAATAGGCTTTGTTTCGGGTGCCACTAACTACGGACTGTTTCCAAATTACCGACGAAAAATGGGTGTAGGTACTGATTATGCAGAAAAAGAAAAAGAGAAAATATACCTAGTTCCGGAAATTCTTTCTTAGGAGTGACACTCTGACTCAACGGTTAGCGGACAATTATACTACTCATTTAACATTTTATATTTATTTATGTTGAATAAGTGCTCCATAGTGTCTTATGTGAAGGTCACATCAATCTGTCCTAAAAATCACGTTTTTCATTCAAAGAACTCTTGTTGCGAGTCGTTATAATTACAAGAACTTCTGGGTGTTTTTTTAAGAGGTGAAAATAATTTTTAGGATTAGTTCTACAAATCACAGCAACAAAAAAGTTCCAATAAACATAAATTTAAAATTTTCTGGCTTAATGTCTCCAAAAGGTGGAATAATTCCAACAGTTCAGATCTTCCGGATGTTGCAACTCATTCAAAACTATATTTATAGAAACTTTTCTTTTGTTTGCATACCAACAATAACTGCAAATAGAGTTAGACTTCAAAAGGGCAACTTTTTCTTTTTCCCTAGGCCAGAATAAAATGTTGCCGCTTCTGCCTTTGATAGGTTTCCCATTTGCAAGTAGATCGACTTGTGTGTTGTTTCACCACCTGCTAGGTATAATAGCTGAGTCTGAAACACAAAAAAGAAATTCTTAAAACAAAAGATAAGTAAATTTGAATACTCCTATGAATGTACTTAATTTTTATGTTTGCAGTCTATTATTAATAATTGTGCTTACATTTATAGCAGAATCTTGTTGATCAATAGTTCGATTTAATACTACTGTAGCATTTGTAGAAATCCGAACAACTTCAACCAATAGTTCGTTTTATAAAGTGACTTTTTGCTTTCCTATATTTAGACGACATGGTTGGGGTAATAGACTAATTAATACTTTTAATAATTAAACTTACCTCTACTGGTTTTCTGAAACACAAAAAACACTTTTTGAGCACTTCCACAAAAATTTGTAGTTGCAACACAAAAGCTGAAACCAAACTGAACACTAGAAAGAAATTCACCCTGCATTATGAGAAACTCGTAAGGAAGATGCTATTTCTAAGAACTAAGTACCTGTTTTAAGCTGGTTACAAAAGCAGCAGGTAGTTTTCTCTCTTACTCTGTAACTAGGTGCTTTTTAAACGGGAATAAATTTCGGATTCGCTATATGGCTATTCCGTTAAAATATTTTTTGAATGCACTTTTCAATTGTTATGATTTTAGCATTCAAAGTTTTGTTTTAGAAACGTATTATTGCTTGTAGGTAGCATATACATGTACACAGTGATAAAATATTTATTATTACTTAGAAACTCGAAAAAACTTCTCATTAATCAAATATTTGCATTTCTTATTTTTATCTATGAAAATCTAATGGTACGCGTATGACAAACAACTCGATTAACATTTGAAGGTAAAAGAAACAGTAAAAGTTAGCAAATATAATAAATAGATCTTCGACTTAAAGAATGATTAAGCAAAAATGGGCCATTTCAATTAATGGCTTTATCAAATACTGCCCAGCCAAGCCCTTAATTATAAGAACACATAATTATTTAAAACAAAAATATTTTTTTTTTTAAATTATAGTTTAACTGGCTAAGCTCACTAGGGCTGTTCACAGTATTGTTAATAATGAAGTTCACTCATGAATATAACACCACATAAGGTTTTTAAGAGAGTTTTACACTATTGTTTCACTTAATCACTGTCTGAGAGTAAAACGTCTTGTGGTAATCTTGGTTTCAGTCTGTTGGTCGTTGATCTTTTTCCCAATTCATAATGAATTGCTGAAGGACAGTTTTGGATGTTAGTGAAGAACTTTTTGGCCGTCATTTTAATATATTCCTCTATGGTGGGGATTGTTAGCTCACGGTGAAGTTGCGAGTTACGGACATACCATTCGGCGTTTGTTGCTATTCGTAATACCTTGTTTTGAAGTGTCTGGATCTTTTTAATATTTGTTTTGCTTGCCGTGCCCCAAACTACACAGGCATACATTATTATAGGGCGTATAACTCCTTGGTATAGCATTTTGGAACATTCGATTTTTAAATGCGATTTTTTGTTGAGTATGGGATATAGTATTGCAAGCCTGGCGTAACATTCCTGTAATTTTTGGTTAATATTCAAGCTCCACGTTAGTCGCCTGTCCAGATATAAACCAAGATATTTAACTGCGCGATCTGATGGATTCCACGCTATTATTTGATCATATATAACTATTGGTTCGGGATCTACTGGTCTACGAAGTGTAAATATCTTGGTGACACATTTTTCAGGATTAATTTTAAGATTCCAACGATTGAACCAAGTGAGAAGACGATTTAAACAATTTTGGAGTGTTTTAGCAGCTTGTGCTATATCTGCGTGTTGTGAGAGTACTGCAGTGTCATCTGCGTACATTGCAATAAAACCATCGTCTGCGGGCGGTATATCATGTACAAATATGTTGAAGAGTATTGGTCCCAAGACTGACCCTTGTGGGACTCCTGCTGCAATAGATTTTGGTTCTGAAAGCGTGGAATTTATTCTGACTCTAAACCTTCTAGATGTAACGAACGAATGTATAAGATTGGTTAAATATTTTGGAAAATTTAATTCGATCATTTTATATATTAAACCCGTAAGCCATACTCGGTCAAAAGCTTGGGCTAAATCTAAGAAAGCAACTGTTGTGTGTTGTTTGTGTTCAAATCCTTTGACGATTATTTCTGTTATTCTTAACAGCTGGTGTGTTGTTGAATATAATGGTCTAAATCCAAATTGAAAAGAAGGTAATATTTCTTGGTCTTCAATGTATTTATTTAATCTAACCAGTATTACTTTTTCTAGAACCTTCGAAAGAGTGCACAAAAGACTTATGGGTCTGTAACTATTCGGGTCATGTTTATTTTTTCCTGGTTTATGAAAAATAATTATTTCAGCTGTCTTCCAAGATGTAGGGAAATAACTAATACTTAGACAGATATTAAATATTGTTGCTAGATATGTCAAAGCTTTCGGCGTGAGATTTTTTAGTAGGATGTTTGGAATTCGATCATGTCCAGGTGCTTTCTTGTTGGGAAGTTTATTAATAATTTCTTTTACTTCCGACGGTGTTGTGGTAGCAATTTCATCATTATTATTTATAAGTGGAGTGTGCACTTGCTATTTAGATCACCTAGTAGGAGAGTTGGACGATCACTGTTAAAATATGAGGTGATATCTTCACTTACGACTTTCCGATTGGGAGGTTGATAACCAGCAATAAGCCTGACCGGACAACTGTTCTGAAATATAATTTCTACGGCTACTGCTTCTAAGTTGACGAGATCATGTACTGGTAGCTGATATTGCCGAATATTGTTTTTTATGAAAATTGCCACACCGCCAGATGCGACCGGGGCTAATCTGTCATTTCTATATATTCGGTAACCCGGAATAGTGAATTTCTCATTGGTTACTAAATGCGTTTCACTTATAAACGCTATATCGACGCTGTGCTGAATAAGAAAGTTCGTAAAAATCAAACGCTGAGCTTTGATACCGTCAGAATTCCAGTTGAGGAGAGTTAAATGATTAAATATTTTTTTATTAGTTATTGCCATATTGGAATGAAGTTTTAATAATATCCATTACTTGATTTTTGATTTGATCAATAATCGTATTGACTATCTGTGTTATAATGTTTGTGATGACATCTGATACTGGAGATTCTGGGTTTTTTTGAGAGAGCTGACTTTTGGTTACTTGAGCATATGTATTCAGTGGAGTGAAATCTTTATATATTGATGGTCGTCTCGGAGGTGATTTTCCGTCGTCTCCTGATAATGTTCTAGGAGCGTGCGCGTGTGTTTGTCTATTAGCTTTTAGTTCTAAATAATATTGACAACCTTTATAGTTAGCAGGGTGCTGTGCACCGCAAAGAACGCATTGAGGTTTTTGGTTTTCATTTTTCTTACATTCTGAGGTTAAATGATTGCCTACGCGTTTAACACATCTGGGAGGTAATTTACAATAATTCTTGGTGTGTCCGTAATTCTGACAGCGGTGGCACTGAGGTATATCAGAGGATTTCCGTCTGGGTTCTACAGATACTATACAGTGAAACATATGTGTGATTTTAAATATTTCTTTTGCGTTATCTGTTGGCTTTAGTATCACTGCACATATAGGCATAGGCAATTTTTCTTTGTTGCGTAGACGGGTTACACTAATCACATGAAAAGCTTTTGAGAGTTCCTCTTGAATTTCTTCATTGTCAATCGAAATTGGCAAATTTCTGATAACAACCGAAAGATTTGCTTCTTGCGGATTGCGATATGTATGGTAATTAATTTTATGTTCATCATAATAAGCAGTTAGTAACCTAAAGTGTTCTTGTTCTTGTAAATTAATTTTGATCGCGGTGCCAGCACATGCAGTTGTAAATTTTCCAAGAGTTAGGTTTTGGAGATCTTTTATCACTTCTTGATATTTGACCGGTCCATGTAAATAGATTGGAGGTATTTTTGTTTTTTTAGTGTTTTCACTAGTACTCGTAGTCGGTTGTTCTTGTGATTGTCCTTGTGGCTTGTTAACATTATTATTAAGCAAGTAGTACCGGTTTCTTGTAATGAGTGCATCTGATTCGAAAATATAGCGTTTATTAGGTTCATCTGCAACAGGTGGTGAGATATTTCGCTTTCCGGGCGTGGTGGATTCGTTATTTTCTTCTGTTACCATAGCTAGATCAATTGAGTTATTATTACCTTTGTAAATAAGTTTTGGTTGGCTAAGTATTTTGTCCATATTTGTTGATTTATAAGTTCAAAAGTGTTAGCGATCCGAGCAAGGTCGCAACCTGCGACCTTCTTGCACTGAGGAATTTATGTTCGGCCGCTGATATGTTTTAGCACAAAAACACAACTAATAATGTTAGTTCAATGATAAACACTTGTTAAACTAATGTCAATAACTATAAAGCGTAAGCGATCCGTACTCGAACACTGATCACGGGCGACAACACCATTACTCACAAAAATTATTGTAAACAACAAATTAACTCAAAACTACGATTTACGTTCCCACGTATTATTAACTTAACCTCTTCACTTGCGAACTACGTAATAAGCATACTAAATTGAAAACAACAGAGAGATTTATATTAAAGTACGTAAGTGATACCTAGGTGATACATTATCAAACTTAAGATGGGTATCAATTAATTATTTATCAATGCATTATACAATAAATATCTACATATATTTCAGTTTTGTAGATTCTGCTTATTTTTAGAAATTCTTAATTTGCATAAAATATAAGATTTTTTGCATTCAAATCAAAATGTTATTACTGTTGTTGAAGTAAAATATTTAGGATCACCGGGTATCTCCAAAGTTGGAAATGTATCCTATAAGTCATGTTAATTCGCTATAAGCTTTTAAAAGCATCATCTTCAACCAGGCAAATTCTTCTACAATGATTGCAAGAATTACGGCCATAAGACGTCGTTAGTGATTAAGAAACTTTCACATTCCAGAGCTATTTACTAAATGGTGCCTTTGCTTTTGAAAATTCTTACTTTTTTACACTACCATCATTTTGTAGTACGGTTGTCTGGAGTGTTATGAAAATAATTCAATAATTAATTACAGTTTTACAGGTTTTACTAAATTACACTTTCAGTTTGCTTTATTTAATCATGGGACGTTGAAAGGGTTTTCTTGGAAGATATTCCCGACGAATCTTAGGACAAAAATCCAACGAGAACAATATGTTAGTGTCACTAATTTATTTAAATCTTAAAAATAATCAGATACGAAAGGTTCGTGTACACTAATGCAGATTCCACCGATATACAATGTCATGTACATTCTATACAGGGTGTAAATTAATTGCGGAGCAAAGTACAAGTGGTGATGTTAGTCATAAAATTCTGAGTCAAGAAAAATTTTGAATTGGTCTTCATGAGCCCTCCGAACGGAAGATAAAAAACATGATTTTTTCAGGTAAAGTACCTTTACTGTTTCAAATATGTGAAAGTATCTTCAAGGAAGGTTGTTCAAAATATACAATTATGGGTGCACCCAATTATGGCCCCATGCAAAATTTCAGAAATATCGAGCTACTTTTATGGAACTGTGTTACCATAAAAGTACCTACTTCATCTAGTACACACGGTTTGATAAAAGTAAGCCAATATTTCTTAAATTTTGCAGGCGACCATAATTTTACATTTTGAACAACTTTGCTTGACGATACTTTCACATATTTGCAACAGAAAAGGTATCATATTTTTTATTTGCCGCTCGTGGGGGCCCATGAAGGCCAATTAAACATTTTAGTATTAAGATTTTTTACTCAGACTTTTATGACTAACATTGCCCCGTGTAGTTTGCTCCACAAATAATTTATACCCTGCATACTGCATCCCTGTATACAGTAAACATACTATTTAAATATTGTTTTTAACCCTTTATTAATTATCCTACAAATATTGCTTGTATCTTGTATAAATACATTTGTTTGAGAATCTACCGGTGATATCATTCTAATATTTGCAATATACAACACAACCAACTCAGTTCAAAATATACATCAGATATCCGTTATTAATCGGAATCCAATATCCGTTACATCTAATTTATAATATCCTCCTAATATATGGGAAATCTCAGTTAAATGTAAACATTTTTAAATATCTTAGAGATGTTGTTTGCATATATCTTTGATATATTGCTCATATCCCATTTTAAAATATCATGCTAATATCCATTATATCTCTCATTATTTTAGTGACAAATAATATCACATCTACATTACAGAAATATAGTATGTATATTTGGTGCTGCTAGGGGTTGATATTGACAGACACTCCCGTTAAATAAAACATCGCAGAAGAAGCTAGGCTTTGTGAAGGAAAAACGAATAAGACAGGTAGTGAAGAAGCGTGTTTTAGAATCTAGCTCTTCTTGTGACGAGAATGTAAGCTATCATGAAAGTTCTGATTCTCCCGAGGATTTCGATGACTATGAGCAAAGTCCACAGAAGGTGTCAAAAGGTGACTTTGTTATTGTTAAAGTTTATGGTAAGGGTTATTCGAAATTTCGACATTATGCCGTTAAAATCGAAGAAGAAACGCCTTTTCAAAACCTTACAGTTGCAGCTTTGTACCGGCAGAAGATATTGTTTCTAAGTTACCCCCACCAATAAAAAGTAGTAGTGCTAGGTTTGCTAGCATTATTTAGGTTTCTTCGAATTTAGTTTTACAGAGTTTCGAAGGTTAAAATGATCGTTATTTTTTGGCGTTAAGTGATATTCTAATCATAAATAAAGTTTCGACTGCATAAACCATTTAGTCAATGAAATTACCTATTCCTACATTTCTGTTTGTAAAGAATGTTAACCTATCGATATGGTCTAGTTAAGCCGTTTACCAGTCTGTCTATGGAGGCAAAACTTGATGTCAAAGAATTTTTCAGCACAGAAGAGGAATTAGAATTGGTCTACTTAAAACATTGTGCGAGACTACATTACGGATTAACCGTGCAAGAAGTAAGAAGATTAACCTACCAATATGCCAAGGCAAACAATCAGACTGTTTTGCTTTGGGATGAAAAAAAACTGCTGGATGGGGATGGATACAATACTTTCGGGCAAGACATCCTGACCTGTCCCTTCGGAAGCCGGAAGCCACCAGTTTAGCAAGATCCACAGTTTTTAACCAAAAAAAAAAAACCGTTAAAGAAGTTTTAATAACTATAAGAAAGTTCTACAAAAGTACAACTTGTCATTGCAGCCCTATCAAATATGGAACGCTGATGAAACGGGGCTGTCAACAGTTCACGTGCTACCCAAAGTGCTTGCTGCCAAAGATAGCAAACAAGTAGGTAGTATGACATCAGGAGAGCGAGGACAAAACGTAACAATGATAGCGGCTATAAATGCAATGGGCAATAGCGTCCCACCTTTGTTTGTGTTCCTAAGAGTGCACTTTAAGCCTCATATGCCTAAAGGAGCACCAGCTGTTGGCGGAGCCAATCCCAGTGGTTGGTCTAATGAGGACATATTCATTCAATTTATTGAACATTTTATTAAACATGTCAAGCTGAGCACAAATCAACCACATACTTTGATACTAGACAATCAGGAAATACTGCTATTATAAAATCAAAAGAAACAGGAGTTGTTTAGATGATTTTTGAGGCTTTCACGGCCATTGTCATTAAGTAATGATTGAGATCGAAGAACTCAACGTTTCGCCCACTTTCGTAAGGGGCTTCATCAGGAGGAAAAAAGCAAAAGAGCACGGTAACTCAACGTGTTAACCACGCCAGAGGCGAAACTCTTTGCAAAGGGAAGGGACAGAAGAGCACGGTAACTCAACGTGTTAACCACGTCAGAGGCGAAACTCGACTGACTATCGGAAGAAGAAAAGCGAGAATTTATAGGCAAGCGCCGTAGCGTTTCAGCAAATGCCGTCGCGGTTCAGTGACGGAGGGCGGGGCTTAGGAATTAGCACTTTCCACATAGAAGGAAGGGGAAAGCCTTCGTCTCGATTGAAATTATTAGGGTGTTTGCAAATCTCAATGGCTTCGCGAATCTTTCTGCTAAAGAAGAATGGGGATTTGCAGATGATGGAAGTTTCATCAAAAAGGATCTTATGACCAGTATCGCGTTGGTGTTCGGCGATGGCTGATGATGAAACGAGACCTGACTTGAGACAGCGCTGGTGCTCAGAGATGCGAGTTTTCACCGAACGACCTGTTTCACCAATGTATACAGCATTACAAGAGCAAGGGACTCTATAAACACCATTAGATGACATAGTGTTTAATTTATCCTTAGATGAAGGAAGAACCTGTGAGATTTTGCTCGGGGGTTTGAATACTGTTTTAATGTTTTGTTTTCGAAGAGACTTTCCTATGCGGTCCGTGACTTGGTGGATATAGGGAAGAAAGACTATTGCTGCAGGAGGATCGGGTTTTGGAGGTTTGGGTGGCCGTGGGTGAAGATGGCGATTGATGGCAGACTGTATATCCCTAGCACGGTAACCGTTATTCCTAAGAGCTTTCCGAATGTGATTTAATTCATCGTGGATATTATCGGGTTGGGATATGGAAATAGCCCGGTGTACAAGTGAATTGATAACGGAAAGTTTTTGTGTAGGATGATGGTGGGAATCGGCATGTAGATAGCGATCAGTGTGAGTAGGTTTGCGATATACAGAATGACCAAGTTTGCCACTGGGTTGGCGAGAGACCTGTACATCTAAGAAAGGAAGGGAACCGTTACTTTCTATCTCCATGGTAAAGTTAATGTTTGGATGTTGACTATTGAGATGATTTAAGAAGACGGGTAACGTGTCTTTACCATGTGGCCAAATAATAAAGGTATCATCAACGTATCGGAACCAAACCTTGGGTTTTAATTCTGAAGATTCCAGAGCTACGGTTTCGAAAGCTTCCATGAAGATATTGGCAACGACAGGTGAAAGAGGAGAACCCATGGCCGCACCAGAGATTTGTTTAAAGAACTGACCTTGAAATAGGAAATAAGTGGAAGAGAGGCATTTTTCTATCAGGGCAGGTAGACTTGAAGACGTCTCCCCATGCTCTGATAACAACTGTTGGATTATGACTATGGAATCGGGAATAGGAACTTTGGTAAAAAGGGAAGTGACATCGAAACTCACAAGCAAATCCTCAGGTTCAACGCTTATATTGGATATAAGTTCAACGAAATGGGCTGAATTGCGAACATACGAGGGAGACTTACCAGTCAACTTTCTGAGGATAGTGGTTAGATATTTAGCTAATGAGTAAGTAGGGGAATCTATGGTACTGACAATGGGCCTGAGGGGAATGTCTTGTTTATGCATTTTGGGAAGACCATAGAGCCGAGGAGGCTTTGAAGCGCGAGGAATCAACCTCCGTTGAATATCAGTGGACAGATCTGAAGATTTTATGAGAGAAGTGACTTCCCGTTCGATTTTGGAAGTTGGGTCTCGAGAAAGTAGGGCATAAGAAGAATCTTGGAGTAAAGACTTAACCTTAGTGATGTACTCTGTTCGATCCATAACTACCGTAGCATTACCTTTATCAGCGGACAAAATTGAGATGTCGGAATTGGAGCGTAAGGTTTTGAGAGCATTCCTTTCGTCTTTTGTAATGTTACTTTTGGGTGGTTTAGATGAACGTAAACACCTGACAGTTTCGAAGCGGATAAGATCGGAAACGTCTTTAGGAAGCGTTCTCACAGAAGATTCTATCGAACTAATAATCTCTTCCGTAGGAATGCTTTTGGGGGCTAGTGAAAAATTCAAACCTTTGGAAAGTATAGAATTTTCGCTAGGAGAGAGGGCATAAGAAGAAAGATTTATGACCGTCTTAGAACCACTTTGATCTGTAGAGACCTTAACCGATGACATCAAGGAATGAAACTTACGAAGATGAGTCGCAGTTGTCATTTCTAATGTTTTTTGGGCCTGTATGTAGGTGATTGAATCGAAGAGAGACCAGTCAAGAAAGCTAAGAGTATTGGATAATTCTAAATGAAGATCTAATAATAAGGAATATAATAATAATTGTAATAAGTATCTGTAATCAGTCATAATAAAAGTTATGTTCAACATGAAAGGATATTTGCAGCTATTTGTTGAAGAAATCCATCTTGAAATTAAAGAATAGGTTAAAAGTGTAAAACCGTAGAAATATATTTCAGCACCTTGTGCCTTCTTCAGTCTACATAGTTTTAAAAAGTTAATAACACGTTAAAATCTGTAAGAAAATAATATAGGTTAGTAAACAATCATAATTTTCTCAAATCTCTTTATTTACTTTGCAAGTTTTAAAAGAAAGTAGTTACATCAATAAAATAACATGTTCCTCCTTATCTTTTTATGACAGTCGCTAAATAAGAATAACCAAAAGGGTCTCTGGGTATATGAGATGAGAAAGTATCTGTAATTTAAATGTATTAAGAACATTTGATAAAGTTAAGTATTTTAAAACATCTAAGGCTGTTATGATTCATAACATCCGTGGTTGGTTCAATAGTTTATCGATTGCCATGGACTATTACCGTACAGATCAGTTATGACTTAGTTACCAGCCTACAGGGCCGGACTGGAGAAAACATTAAGGCCGGGAAAACAATGACGAGACGGGCCAACATGGTTGGATGGTGCTCTGGGGGGGAACACCCCCCCCCTGGGAGAAAAACATTCAAATTTTGACTCTTACAGCCGCAATTTTATCGTATTCTAAGAACTATTACACTCACCAACTTTGTTCTATTTGAATTGAAATCCATACATCGATCTTGAGCATCGGCCCGTAAATTTGTCAATAACTCTTCACACTTTGTTTAAATTGTTTACAGTTCAAAAAAGAAAGTGAAAAATCCAACTCGTTTTTTCTGAACAACACTGAAACCAATGAATTGTTTTCTCGTAATTATGCAGTACTCTCCCCCTGATTGGCAGGCAACCTTTGTCGTTTTCGGACAATTCAAATCGCAATTGAAACAGTTCTAGTGGAAATACAGGTTTCTATTTTCTCTTTGGGAAGTTCGTATTTAAAATATTGGTTCAGGGCTCTGTATTATCGGCACCAACAACTTCCGCCGTTGTCGTGAGATGGCGTTAGGGAAGCGTCCGTTTTTCGTGAAAAGTTCTTGCTAAAATGTCCGCCCGCTAAATTGCTTTTTTGGACAATCTTCGAGGTGCATCGTCTCCCATGTAGGAAGCTGAACTGAAAGAAGGGTTCGTAAAGGACGCCCAAAGAACCTAGTGGTTGTGGCAGTCGTTATTTTAGCATCCTTTCCGTCGATGGGCCAGGAAAGATTACCAATACCTCTGTTAGTGTAAAAGCACATTTTTCTGTTAGGCGATTATCAGGCTTTCCTGGGTAAGCACGCTTCTCTCTTCTTATTCGACCACTAATTTTGGTTGTGTGTTTGCTCAGCTCCTTGCTTCGGGCTGAGATCATCCCAGAGTCGATTGCTGTGGTTCTTCGCACACCCCTCGGAGAGATTTGAGGCAGAGTCCTGTTTGCGGTGGCTCACAGCTTCCCTGAGGAGCAGTCCCCTGGTGTTTGGAGTGACCTCGTGATGCCGAGTCTGGTTTGAAACCTACCTCGATTATTTTGCATTTTGTTATACGAACTCTCAAACGATTTCGTTGTGCGGCATAGTATTATGTTCGTTAACTGCTAGGATGCACTGGAATTTTTAATTGCCTGCGTTATCTTGTTTAGCAATTCATATAGTGTTCTTTTATTAGCGGCTTAACCGCAAGTAATTGTTGTAATCAGGTGTCACACGAAGTGCGAGCTTACGCTGTGCTTATTTTAAAGTAATCTCGCCGAAGCTCATTTTGGATTGAAATTTCGCTGAGCGAGTGGCAAACCTAGTTGCGATAGTTCCATGCTCCTTTGGATTAATTAAAATAGCTGGAACAGTATTCAGCCAGCAGTGCTTATTTCCATAGGGCAGACAGATCTGATTGCTTACGTGGGTATTCGTAAATTATTAACTTGATACATATTAAAAAGTGGAACGCAGTACAACGGTAACATTCTCTTAGCCTTCGGGTTGCTATTAATCAATGTGTTTTGGCCAAATTTAGTGCTGAAAGTAAGTCCTTTTAGAAATTAGTTACGAGGCCGTCAGCCTAGCTGCGATTTCGGATGCACCCGATTGAATTTGTGAAATAAGTAACAATGTGATATATATTTGCATACTGTGATACATATTTATTTTGTGCTAGTCTTGTCTGTGTACTTTATGCCAGTAATTACAAAACAATTTTATGCCTCCCTGTTATCCGATCCAGTATCTATTGGAAATATTATACGATTTATTACTCTGTGGGTTTTGTTTTATTGTTTACGTTGCATTGCTATCTTGAGCGAATTTAGTAGGTTTGTTGCTTAAACGAACGAGTGGAGCATAGGCTGTGGAAACCTCTTGGCGCCCTTATCCGTTCCATCTTTAGTTTTTTTGGAAGGTAAGTTGCCCACGACCCTTCTCCTGAGTTAGTGCGAGCATGTTCCGATTTACCATCGGCAATTGTTGATGTAACAACACATGTATTTAAAAACTACAATAAGTGAATGACTCATTATAAAAAAATAGCAATACAGTAGAATAGATAATATTAGTATGTATTTAAAAGAGTAAAATTTTTTTAGAAGTTCGCTCTTCTCAGCAATCAAATTTATTATTTTTGCATTGTCCAAATTACCTATAATATCTCTTTCACACGCCATCAACATGAAAGTGTCTAGATGATCCTGACAAAAACAACTGCGCAAACGATTTTTAACATATTTCAAAATCGAAAAGCTTCATTCACATGCAACTTGAGTGGTTGACAAAGTAAGTCTGTCCGGGGCAGGCCACCGGGAACTTTCCCGGTGTCCCGGTGGGCTAGTCCAGCCCTGCTAGCCTACTCTTGTATATGTAAACCAGGGATTAATATCCTGCAACCGATAAAGTTTTATAATTCACCTGGTGTTATGTTAAAGGCTAAATGGAAAATTTCCAAAAGTTGAAAAATGAGGACCATATTTAAGGCTCCATCTTGAAAAGTTACAAAGAGAATTGTTGATAAGACTGTGAATCTGATTTAATTATATATATCTGGACATTTTTAAACAATATCAAATTTACCGAATCCTTAAAAATTTGCAATAATATTTTTATTACAAAAGCTGATAAAACTCAGACAACTGTTTTAATGTCTACTGATGATTATAATGAAAAACTGTTAAAGCTACTAAATGACACTAATACTTATAATAAAGAAAACAAAGATTCAACTGAAATAATTCAAAAATCAAATAACTTGTTAAAAAGATGGCTTGATTCCAACTTTTTCGATGATTGTACATATAAAGGTCTTATTTCACATAATGGTTTAGCACCTAAAATATATGGCCTTCCAAAACTACATAAACCTAATAGTCCTCTAAGACCCATTGTTGCTTCATATATGAGCCCTTTATATAAACTATCTAAATAATTATCAAAAATTTTAATTCAAATAACTCAAACTAATAAACATAGTGTAAAAGACTCTTGGACTTTCAAAATCAAAATAGATAAAATTAAACTTCCTAAAAATCACGTTCTTTTTTTCTTGATGTTGTTTCGTTATACACTAATAATATTCCTATTAATCTAGCAATTGACACATTAGAATCATACTGGTATAAAATATAAATTTTAACAAAAAATCCGAAAAATGAATTTATAACAGCTGTGAAATACATTTTAGAATCAAACTATTTTCAATACAATAATCAAATATACAAACAAAAATTTGGAGTTGCTATGGGACAACCTTTATCAAGCACTATAGGCCAGTCAAATTAGATATTTACTTGACGAAAATAGTACCTGAAAAGTGAGCATGTAGTTTTATAGAACGAATCACGTAGAATTGAATGGACTACAAAGTAGCAGCTGAATCAGTGGAGAAGTGATTGAAAATTGCGGTCAAAGTAATGAAAACACGGTTTTTTGCATATAAAAGAGTAAAAAAGCGATGAATTTTTTCCAAAACAAAATAGTTTTTTCCAAAACAAAATAGGCTTATGTAGTTTAAAAAAACAAATTAATTAAGCTGCCGATGGTCAAAACCGATCCATTAGAAAAGAAGTTATCGCTAAAAAACCGCTAAAAATGACCGATTTTTCAATTGTTCTTAACTTAAAAAAAACCTATATAACGTTAAAATTTTCAAAACGCATAGTACTCGATGAGAAGAAAACGCACGATTTTAAAATTTGCAAAAATGTTGATTACTTTTTGCATAAAACATTTTTTCGACAAAAATACGTTTTCGCAGAAATTGATTTACACAGCTTGAAGAAGTCATACAGCAATCATCATAGGCTTATTTTGTTCCGTAAGAGTTATATTACTACACACAATACGAGCGAAAACTTTTTTGCACTTGCAAATATGTGCAAATTTAATTTGAGAAGTGATCTTTTTTTTAGGCGCACAAAATGTTGAATATTTTTGTCAATTTTAATTGTACCGAAATTACATAAGCACCATTCGATAGCTGCCAATTTTCTCCGAAATTAAAAAAAGTTACAGTACGACCCATAGAAGCCGAAGAATTTTGTTTTTTTAAATTACTGCACATTTTTTCTAATGAATCGATTTTGACCATCGACAGCTTAATTTATTTGTTTTTTTTATACTACAGAAGCCTATTTTTGTCAAAAAAAGAGGTATTTTCGACAATTTGACTGGGCTACTATAGCAGATCTAGTATTACAGGGCATAGAAGAAAACATTTTACGTAATCTCAAAAATATCTCTGGAGTGTACTCTTGCATTAATATTTAATTTACAGAAACAATAGCGGCTTCCCAACACAACACGTAAGATTTTAGAGGGAGTGCACTTTTGCATTAATATTTAATTTACAGAAACAATAGCGGCTTCGCAACACAACACGTGAGATTCTAGCTGGAGTGTACTCTTGTATTAATATTTAATTTACAGAAACTATAGCGGCTTCGCAACACAACATGTGAGATTTTAGCTGGAGTGTACTCTTGCATCAATATTTAATTTACAGAAACAATAGCGTTTTCGCACCACAACATGTGAGATTTTAGCTAGAGTGCACTCTTGCATTAATATGTAATTTTACAGAAACCATAGCGGCTTCGCAACACAAAATGTGTGATTTTAGCTAGAGTGTACTCTTGCCTTAATATTTAATTTTTACGGAAACTATCGCAGCTTCGCAACACAGACTTGAACACTGAGTTCGCACAGACATGTAACGGATTAATTTATTACAGTTTTTACCTTAATACGAGCTGGAGCCGGAAGTAAAATAAGTTCCCCAATCGGATCTCCGGGGGGAGCAGTATTGAATGACACTGAACAGAGAAAATTAAATGGTCGCCGAAAGATCAATATAGGGACCTGGAATGTGCGAAGCTTGTTTGAAGCATGAAAATTAGCAAACCTAAACCAAGAAATAAAAAGGCTTAACATTGACATATTAGGCGTCGCAGAAACATGGTGGCCTGACAATGGAGTATGCACCGTCCCAGGAGGTTCATTTTACTACTCAGGTAACCAGGATAAGAACCACCGAAAAGGAGTAGGAATATTCATCACAGAAAAACTTTCAACTAGTGTAATAGATTTCTCCGACAGAATTGCTCTAATCAAACTCAAGGCCAAGCCTGCGAATCTCAACGTTATTCAGATTTATGCCCCCACGTCAGACTCCACAGAACAGGAAATCGAAGCATTCTATGGAGCAATAAAAGAGCTACTCAAACTCACGAAGAAACACGAAATTAACATAATTATGGGTGATTTCAACTCCAAGCTAGGAAAAGGACGGTGTGGTGACCTGGTGGGGCCCTTTGGACTAGGGGAGCGAAACGACAGAGGAGATCGTCTACTACAGTTCTGCCAAGAAGAGAATATGAAGGTGACTAATACTTGGTTCTGCTTACCACCTCGCCGGCTATATACATGGAAGTCCCCAGCAGACAAACCAAACAATATAGTCCGAAATCAAATAGACTTCATACTCATTAACAACCGATTTGGGACTTCCATTACGAGGGCATGCACCTATCCCGGAGCAGACGTACCATCAGACCATGTATTACTTCTGGCATGTTTTAAAACTAGAATGGCAAGACACAATAGAACCAGCCACCCAAGAAAAATATTTTATGAACAACTTCGACAAGAAGACCTAAGAACTGAAGTAAGAACAGAAATTAATCACAAAATAGAGACAATAATAGCACCATTGATAGAGAGAGACGAAAACTTGGATAACATATGGAAGGAAATGAAAAACGTCATAATAACCACAGCTGAAAACAAAATAGGATATCAGAAAAGAAACCACAAAACACCTTGGATGACGGACGAGATTCTCTTATTGATGGATGAACGACGAAAATACAGAAATCACACAAATCAAAGAGAATACAAAATCATACACAATCGAATAAGAACGATGATCAGGAGAGCGAAGAATGAATGGTTGAAAAGGGAATGTGAAGAGATCGAAAACCTGCAAATTCTACATGACAATTTCAACCTACATAAGAAAATGAAAGAAACAGCTGGAATATACCGAAAAAAGACTTTCCCCATGATAACAAATGATCACAACGAAATCGCCAGCAACGTTGAGGAACGAAAAATCATCTGGGAAAAATATATTAAAAACTTATTTTCAGACGAAACAACGGAAAATGAAAATGAAAACACAGAAAAAGATATGACAGGTCCCCCAATAACAAAATCTGAAGTAAAAAAAGCCATCGACAATCTCAAGAGTAATAAAGCACCGGGACCTGATGAGGTTCCGGCAGAATTAATTAAACTATTAAACGACGGAGGTATTGCAGTTCTTCAGAAACTCCTCAATAAAATATATGAAACTGGCCAATATCCTGCCCAATGGCTTTTATCAACTTTTATACCCTTACCAAAAAAGAACAGTGCAAGGAAATGCGATGAGCATAGGCTTATCAGCCTCATGAGCCACACCCTAAAGCTATTCCTAAAGATCATACACCAGAGAATATTCAGAAAATGTGAACAAACCATCAGTGACTCACAGTTTGGGTTTAGACAAGGTATGGGCACGAGAGAAGCCTTGGTTGCAACGCAAGTACTTGTGCAAAACTGTTATGACCAGAGAACAAATGTAATCATGTGCTTCATAGACTTCGAGAAGGCCTTTGACAGGGTACAACACCAAAAACTGTTGCAAATTCTAAGGCGGATGGATATTGACCAAAAGGATATCCGATGTATTGAAAATCTATATCTGAACCAAACGGCCCAAATTAATATCGACGGTGAGACAACTAACCCAGTTGAAATTCGCAGAGGAGTCCGCCAGGGATGTGTGCTCTCACCCCTGTTGTTTAACCTATATTCCGAACAGATTTTCCAGGAAGCACTTGAAGATGTTGAGATGGGCATCAAAGTTAACGGGGTGTGGATTAATAACATCCGATATGCGGACGATACCGTTCTAATATCTAATAACATGGATGATCTTCAACACCTAGTCAACGTAATAGCAGACCACTGTCAAAGGATGGGCCTTACAATAAACACGAAAAAAAACAAAATATATGATAGTGACCCGTGAACCAGACACTTTCAGAAACTCCAGTCTATCACACGGAGGGGAACCTATTGAGCGTGTAAAGAAGTTCAAATATCTCGGAACATGGCTTAATGAAGACTGGACATCCGATTTAGACATAAAATGCCACATAGAACAGGCCCGAAGCGCGTTTGTGAAATTTAAGAGAGTTCTCACAAACGCAGACTTTGATTTGAACCTCAGAGTAAGATTTGTCAAGTGTTACATCTGGTCAATACTGTTATATGGAGTGGAGGGATGGACCTTGAAAATGGCCACAATGAACAAATTGGAAGCATTTGAAATGTGGATATACCGCCGAGTGCTTAAAATTCCATGGACGGCACGTGAAACAAATGAAAATGTTCTTAGAAGGATGAAGAAAGACAGAGAACTAATAACGACAATTAAGAAAAGAAAAACAGCGTACCTAGGACATATAATGCGTAACACAAAATATCAATTATTACAACTAATTATCGAAGGAAGGTATGAAGGTAAAAGAGGAATGGGAAGGAAGAAGATGTCATGGCTACGCAATATAAGACAATGGACCGGATTGAGAACAATGGAAGACCTAATACATACATCAAGAGACCGGAATAAAATGGAAAATGTGGTCGCAAACATTCAGTAATGGATATGCATTGGAAGAAGAAGAAGAGCTGGAGCCGTGGCTTGCGGTGGCATTCTAGACAGTGTCGGCGTGTCGCCTACACACTTGGTACGGAAACTGGGAGACTACAAAGGCGTCCGTCCTTATCCTCCTTGCAGAGCAAAAACGTGACTCGACTCCCTCTGGTCATGTCACCAATAACGATGTAGTTGATAAGACAGGGTAGCTCCAGAAGACAAATGTAATCCCACCTCACATAGATCGGCGGATATTGGCGTAAACGCGCCTACATACACTTTGAACCCTTCGACAACTCGTGGACGATCCTCCCACATAACACAACCTCGGCACACACATACAACCGCAGCAAGCAGCGTCTCCTCGTAACTCCCCGAAAACCCACGCCTTTGAATGCAGCTGGCCCTGAGCCATTCGCCCCGGCCAATCACAGCGTAAGATGCGTCAGAGACGCTAAACGCGCGACTGCCCGCCGGCTAAACAAAATAATGTTGGCGCAACAAGGAAGACTAGAGGCCCTCTCATTTGCTCCAACAGGAATTTTTAAACTAGCCTACAAACCAACGCTGCGAAATGAAACTCAAACAGACACCTGCAAGAAGCAGTATGCAAAGGGTGGCCCAAAATGCTGCCGACTTGGGGCAACTACGCTACGCTACAGGGTGTTCGAAATCATTATTGCTAACATATGCGATGAAAAGTTAAATAGCTAAAAATGGGTTTAAAGTACAGACAGGCTGCTCTGAAGGCTCAAATGGATATTTACTTGGATTACCAAAGTTAACAAAATGACCTCACACTCCCCTTACTTGAAAGAGAGTTCCCTGAAGTCTCTTAAAAACCAACGGGACATTTTTGCTGCCCCGATAACTCGGACGACCGCGAGCATTCATACGATAGGCTGCACCCCCTAAGGGATTACGCACACTGGCCACCAGATAAGGTGCAAAGGTGGGAAAAGAGAAGAGGAAGAAGCAATAGAAATACGGATATTGGGGTACGGACCTGGTGGTTCGCTGACGGCTAGCACTCACTCCCCGGACCGCGGAAGGCGGGCGACAGAAAAACATGGTGTAAAAACTAAGTAGAAGGCAAAGACGGTCTTGTCGGTCCGACTCGATCGCCCCTCCAAGTTAGGAGTGCTACAACATCAAGAAAAAAGCCATATATATATATATATACATAAACAAACAACCGGCCCGAAACGGGCGTGGCACGCACTGCAGCGACGGCCACGAAACGCCGACTGGACCTTAACACTGGGTCCATGACGGTCGCCTGCGGTTTTGGAAGGTGGAAAAGAAAGAACAGCAAAGGGGTTGGGCAGTTGTCGCCGGGTCACGGTAGATAGAATTGATGAGAGGAAAAGAAAGGTAAAGATAGAACAAAGAGAAGAAGGGTTTGGGCTTTATGACCGAAAGCCGTTCAAAATGCGCGGAAAGCGCTAGTCAAAATCGGGTAAATAAACATGTCTTACTCCCATGTACACTTCTGACCAACCATTCCAATAGAACACCGGCAAATTCGTCTATAAGTCGGGTAGAATAGGTCTTACACCTGTGGACACTTCCGACCAACCGTTCCAACAGAATACAGGGAAATTTTTCGGTGGGGGGGGGGAGTCCCAAAGGACCTGCTCCACGAGCAACCTGAAGAGGGCACGTTGCGCGTCACGGGATCGGCGCATTGTGAGGTTCCCACAACAAGAAAGCACGGAGACCAGAAGAGATGGGAACAACCAAGGGTACGGCACAAGGCCGAGAATAGGGCCACTAATGGGCCTTAGGGGATCGGGCGCTAGCAAGCTAAGCTGTCGACTAGGGGCAACGACGCTACGCTACAGGGTGTTCGAAATCATTATTGCTAACATATGCGATAAAAAGTTAAATAGCTAAAAACGGGTTTAAAGTACAGACAGGCTGCTCTGAAGGCTCAAATGGATAATTAATTGGATTACTAAAGTTAACAAAATGACCTCACATGATGGAACATTTAAAACAGTTCCGCCACTTTTTGAGCAATTATACACCATCCACGGACTACAGCAGAATAATGCACTACCGGTAGTGTATGGTTTGCTACCCAATAAAACACAACAATCTTATATACGGCTGCTTAGAGAAGTGAAAGAATTGGAACCCACCGTTGACCCAGATACAATTTTAATTGATTTCGAAATCGCTATGGTAAATGCCGTTCAAACAGAATTTCCTCGTTCGCGATATCGTGGATGCTTTTTCGACTTTGCCCAATGTATATTTCAAAACATTCAAGCCAACGGATTGATGCAACGCTATGAAACGGATGCAGATTTTGCCATAGATCTCCGGCTGCTCTCTGCCACTGCTTTCGTCCCAATAAATCGTGTAGTACAAACATTCGAATTTTTATGCGATAGCAATGCATTCCCTCCAGAAGTTCAGCAGGTAATAGACTACTTCGAAGATAACTGGATCGGTCGCCCAGATCAACGCCAACGTCGCCCACCAAGATTTACGCATTCTATGTGGAATTGTTACGATGGTGCGCTAGAAGGCTTGCCAAAAACCAACAATTCTCTGGAAGGGTGGCAGCGAGGATTTCAAGAACAGGTTTGTGGAGACCATCCAAATATTTGGCGATTTATATCTGCCATAAAAAAAGAACAGAGTCTCAATGACTTTCACATTGAGCAATATAGAAGCGGACAAGAACCCCCCCCGCGTGGACGCAAAAAGTACAGGGACTGTGCAGAAAGAATTAGACGTTTAGTGTCAAACTATGATCCAGCGAATGATCTGCTTCTTTATTTGCATGGAATTGCTCATAATATTAGTTATTAGTAGTCGTGGTGTTTAGTCATAGACAGTCTAGTTAGGAACATGAAATATAGTGTTGTAAGCATATAAAATAAATTTGTACCACTATTCATTGATTCACAATATTGGATATTTAAACATATGATTTAATCTACATATTATTACATTAAACGTTATTTTTCAAATTTTGTACTTTTTATTTTTTGCATAAGCATCTCATAAACGTAACTTCTAGTAAAGTACAGTTTTGAAAGTTATTTTCAAAAGCCGTTACAATCGCCTGCTTGTTTTTAACATCGTCGAAAAAGTAGATGGCGACAGTCCTAATTCACGACACACATCTCGTTGGGTTTTCCCGTTTTCGTCGACTGAAAACTGTTTTTCTGTTTCGAAAAATTGCGTCATCGAATAACTGTTTTTCGAAAAATTGCAGTCGAAAAATTGCTGTCGAACAACTGTTTTTCGGAAAATTGTTGTTTAGAAAAATTGCATCGTCGAAAAACTGTTTTTCGAAAAATTGCTGTCGAAAAATTGCGGTCGAACAATTTTCCGTGGCTCGGATTGGACGGAGTCTGGAAGAGCTTAAAAAAAACAGCAGTCAAGTTCCATGCTAAGTAACTGGGTGCAAACTTCAAATAATGTAAATCTGGCAAGATTTGCAGTATCACTAAAAATTACAAAAAGAGGGAAACCATTCACAGATGTTGAGTGCGTCAAAGACTGTTTCATACGTGCATCTGAAGAACTGTTTCGTGATTTCAAAAACAAAGCAGAAATCATAAAAAAATAAAATATTTGCCATTATCTGCTAAAACAGTACAAGATAGAACTGCTAAAATGTCTTCAAATGTAACACATATGCAAGTGGAAGACATTCAACTGGCTTCTGCCTTATCACTTGTTATAGATGAGTCTTGCGACATAAAAGACATGGCACAAGTTGCCCTTTTCGTCAGGTATATGTCGTCCCAAGCTCCGAAAGAAGGACTGCTAGGATTGCTACCGCTATCAGGGCAAACTCGTGAGGAAGATATATCAAATGCTGTGCATAAATGCCTGGAAGGCAATGGAATCGATTTAAATAAAATGGTTTCCATAGCAACTGATGGAGCCAGAAGTATGACAGGAATACATAGAGGGGTCACATCGATTCTTCAGAAAAAAAAACCATGAAATTCAAACGTTTCACTGCATAATTCATCAAGAGGCGTTTTGTGCCCAAACATTTCCGGCCGAAATTGTTGAAGTCATGAACTTGGCAATTAAGATTATTAACAGCTTCTTGGCAAAAGCACTCTACCATCACCAGTTTAAAGAATTCCTTGAAGAAATAGAGAGCCAATATTCTGACCTACTTCTGCACAATAGAGCGCGATGATTTTCCAGAGATAACGTATTGAAACGTTAGCTTTGTGCTTGAGTGAAATAAAAACATTCCTCAATGAAAAAGACATTGACTATCTCGAATTGGAAAAAGACAAATGGCTGCAAAAATTCAACTTCATGGTAGATTTCACAATGAAACTAAATGAGCTAAATCTAAAACTGCAAGGAAAGGGAAAAAGCCTATGCCTTGCTGGAAGAAGTGGTTTGTTTCGAAAAAAAAAACTTCTTTTTGTTGAAGACATGGGGAGCGGTAAATTACTTCATTTTAAAAATCTGAAGCAATATCGCGATGAAACCAATGCAACTAATGACACGAATTACTTCAGCATAGCTATAAAAAAAATAAGGATTGTTTCTCTGAGAGATTCGAGTAATTCAAAAAACAAAAGTACTCTCGCCTTCATAGTAAATCCTCTCAACACAAATACAAATGAGATCAACATTGAGCCATTTAGAATGGATGCTGGATCGCTTCAAATGCAAGTGCTAGATTTGAAAAGCAAAGACTTGTGGAGTGGCAAGTTCACAGAACTCAAGAGCAAGTTGGAAGAGTTGGAGGTCCAAAAATGCATGCACATCGCGCAGCACAAGTGGACAGCTCTAAAAGAAATGTTGCGAATTGAGGCACTCATACTCGGCGCATGGAATAGTCTTCTAGAATGCTACAGTGAGGTGAAAAGGTTTGCATTTGGAGTGCTGGTGATCTTCGGGTCGACATAACCGTGTGAGCAAGCGTTTTCTTGCATGAGTATAATAAAAAGTAAAGTAAGAAGCCAACTAACAAATAAAAATCTAGAGTCGTGCTTGAAACTTAAAACAAGTTATGAGCCAGATTTAACCAAACTTTCAAAAGTCATGCAAAGTCAATGCTCCCATTGATGTAACTATCTATTATTCAATAACTGAAGTATTTCGTATTTAAAGTCGTTTATTTTAAATCAAAAAACAAATATATACATATAAGCAAATACTATAATATTGAAACGAACATTTTTAGTGGCTCTTTAAAAACTGGGAAATTTTGTAAATTGTAACTTTTGGCTCTTCCGTCTCAAAAGGTTGTCGACCCGGTTGTGCATGTACCGATACTACTCCAAGCATTATAGATTATGCAAGAATTACAGATTTCTGCAGTAAGTTTTGTTGGCCATTTTATTTGTTTATATAAATTCATCGTTCACGAAAATTTTACCGCTGCAGATTAGAGCCAAAATATTTTTAGAAGGTAAGTTTAACTGATAATTTAATATACATAATTCAATTAAGCATATTGTAAGGTTTTATTTGATATATAATTTATTAGGTTTAGTGTAATTTTCCCTTTGCATAAAGGTTGATAACGTCACATATGATATATGCCCTAATATCGGGCACAACAAGTAAAACAAGTAAAATAATAAAAACCCGTAAAAGCTGAGATACAAAAGCTATGGAGCAAGCAGTAGAAGCTGTTAAAAACAAGGAAAAGGGCTACCTAAAGGCCTCCAAAACATTTAATGTCCCAAGAAGTACGCTAGTGGATTACGTAAAATCAAACAAAGCAATTTATTTTCTAACAAGTACTAAACTTGGACGAAAACCAGCGTTAACAGTTGAAATGGAAGAATTATTAGTCACGTATTGCCTAGATACGGAAAAACGTTTTACGGGCTAACAGCGTCCGATATTAGACGCTTAGCTTTTCAATTAGCTATCCGAAATGGTTTGCGACACCCTTTTTTCCGTGGGCAAAGCAACGGCCGGTAAGAAATGGCAAAAAGGTTTCCTTTACAGGCATCCTCAGCTAAGTTTTCGAAAACCACAAGGCGTTTCTTCTGCCAGAATCAAGGGCTTCACTCAGGAAAATTGCAGTGCTTTCTTTGACCTGTTAGAACCAGCCTTGGACAAAATCAATTTCAATCCGTCAAGTAATACAGTCAAAATAAATTTTGACCTGGGCAAAATTGCAACACAAATGATTCTTTTTGCATTACTGTTAAAAGTGTGTATTTTAACATACTCAAAATTCCCGTTAATCCCGCCCCGGGAAATCAGTCAAAATCCAAGATGGCGACTGAATTTGTCGATTTTTGCCTTTTTTATCTATTTTGCTGCATTTATTGCCGTAAAAAGATAGTGTGCACTCAAAATAGGTACTTGCTATGTACTGAAGCATGCCATTTACATCATACTTTTGAATTACTTCCATACGTATCGTTATACAGTGTCCGCCAAAAAGTCGGCATAATATGGAAACATTTTTTATTTTTGATTTTCCAAAAAAAATTTTTACGTCAATAATTTGTGCTTCTCTAAAAACATATTAAGCCTCTATTATTTGTGCGTTCGAAGTAACATTCGCACACGCTCTAAAATCATTAATTTCCAGCACTTAATACAAACATTTTATTTTTTGCAAGTGCGCGAAGTGAGTGTTTTTGCGCGTGAGTAATTCGAACGCACAAAAACATTTCGCTCACGTAATACAAACAATATTTTTTCTACAACCGTCAAACAAAAATATCAATATTATTTCGCGCCGTACTTCGCGAAAATTTTTGACGCTCTAGTGCACAAAATGCATTTTTTCGCGTCGTCAATGGTAACGTGAAAAAATATCCCATTTTTTAACACGTTAAAAAACGGTAAACTTCGCGCATTGATAGCGATGCCCGAATGTCATCTCTTTTGACAGTTGTAGAAAAATAACATTTTTTCTACTCACTGTATAGAAAGTCGGTTTTTGCGCCCTAGTTTTAGGAAACAAAACTGTCAATTTCCACTCAACTGGAGCCAATTTTTATTAACTCTCGGCCGGAGCCAATATTTTTTTCAGACTACCTAATAAGAAAATTGATCATATCACAATAGCAACCTACTTCAAAAAGAAAACAATTACGCATATTTCATATCGCAAGGTTCATATCGCACAGGCCATATCGCACAGGTCATATCGCACAGTATTTTGTCTGTTGCCAAAAAAAAAACAGATAAAATAATAGCCGATCAAGTACTCTGGAACAAAAACAATACTTGCTCGGGACGCTCTTAGGCCCTGAACACACGGGATTCCGTTTCCCAGATTCGGTATGCGGGATACAGAAATCTGAGTCTGTTCAGACACGGCGACTGAATCTCAGACGCGGGCCTTCAGTCACTTGCAGTGCCGTGCTGTTATGGACCTAGCATTGCTGTTCTTTGTTTCTGTCGTATTAGTCTAGAAGTGCTGTATTTAAAGTCAGGGATTGGGCTCTACAAAGCTAATAAACTGTTCATTGTCAGATAATGTACGCTCTATGATCGTTGTATAGTAAGGAACGCCTTGCTTATTCGATTTAAATAAAGTTGAAGAAAATCTGCTACGCCTATGACATGATATCATATGTTCTGGCTGGCAAAAGTAGGCGAGTCCAGGCCGTGGTACACGTGGACTCATATCCTCTATATGCTCCAATGGTAATTCGGTATTCGAGATACAGAATTTGTCGCCGGCGGCCGAAATGGAGAGATAAGGAAAATCGGCCGCCAGCGACACATTCTGTATCTCGGATACCGATTTACCATTGGAGCATATAGAAGATATGAGTCCACCTGTACAACGGCCTGGACTCGCCTACTTTTGCCAGCCAGAACATATGATATCATGTCATAGGCGTAGCAGATTTTCTTCAACTTCTATTTAAATCGAATAAGCAAGGCGTTCCTTACTATACAACGATCATAGAATGTACATTATTTGACAATGAAAAATTAATTAGCTTAGTAGAGCCCAATCCCTGACTTTAAATACAGCACTTCTAGACTAATTCGACAGAAACAAAGAACAGCAATGCTAGGTCCATAACAGCACGGCACTGCAAGTGACTGAAGGCCCGCGTCTGAGATTCAGTCGCCGTGTCTGAACAGACTCAGATTTCTGTATCCCGCATACCGAATCTGGGAAACGGAATCCCGTGTGTTCAGGGCCTATTATTGTTTGTTTATATAGCAACGTATAAAAGCTTAATATTGCGTTGAAGTATTTACGTGAATTTTTGTGTTTTAATAAGAAAATTTGTTATTTCAAGTGTTCAGTTTCCATAAACAGGTAGTGTGTGTGTTTGGGAAATGGAAATTGACATTAATAGTGATTGTGAAGATTTTGGTATCCAGGGCACGCCGCCGGATATCAGAGAACGCGCTAAAGAATCTATTCTCAATTTGTTACCATCAAAAATCGAAGGAAAGGTACGAGTTTTCGTATAAACAGTTCATGGATTGGCGCAAAATTAAGAATATACACACATTTTCGGAAACTATCCTGTTAGCGTAATTTGGCGAACTCAGTGAAAATGTTAAAATCCACACTGAGTATTCACGAAGATGTGGACATCGCCCAATATCACAAATTAAGAGCCTTTTTAAAGCATAAATCGGATGGATATAAACCCAGAAAATCAAAAACTTTCACAACACAAGAAATACAGAGATTCCTAAACGAAGCGCCAGATGAAAAATATTTATTGTCGAAAGTAAGTTTCAAACAAATCATTTCTAAAACCGCACAATTAACTACTGCCACGGGTTTTATTTCTTTATTTCTTTTTCAGACGGTTTTAGCAGTTGGAATCAGTGACGCTTGCCGAAAACATGAAATAGCGCAAATAAAAATAGACGACATAGAAGATCTTAACTCTGCCGTCCTCATCACACTACGCGACACAAAGACCAAAAACGGAACGTGTTTTTACGATGGCTGGTAAATTATATGACATTTACAAAAAATATGCTGCTCTTCGTCCGCCAGGCTCAGATGAACGCCGTTTTTCCAAAATTATCAAAAGTGCACAAGACAGCCAGTAGGAATTAATAAAATCGGCAGTGTGCCTAATCAAATTGCAATCTTCCTTGGCCTAAAAGAACCGCAATTATATACTGGTCATTGTTTTCGGCGCTCATCTGCCACTATGTTAGTGAATGCTGGTGGCGATATTACCACGCAGAAACGGCACGGCGGGTGGAAATTCACGAGTGTAGCAGAAGGCTACATTGACGAATCTGTATCTAACAAATTAAAAGTGGCAAACACCATCGTTAACTCTTTAAATAAAGACTCTGACCTACCTGCAGTGGCTGAAACTTCAACAGCAAATGAAAAACGTTATGAACATTATGTAACACCGGCAAACACAGTGGAAAGCATGTATTCATCGGAACAGACCTTTCAATCGTTACAACATCCTATTATATTCACAAATTGTTCTGAGAATAAAATTACAAACAACTTTTATAATAAGTAAAAAATAAAGTTTTTCCTATTCGTATTATTTCTTTCGGTAGTCTGAAAAATAGTGTTCACAACTCGTTCGAAAGTGCAAATATCTTTGCTCGTGTTTTAGATCCACTCGGGCTTCGCTACGCTACGCCCTCGTTTGTCTAATCAACACTTGCACGATATTTGCTACTTTCGACACACGTTATGAAAATAACTATTACCTCCCGCATTTGTGTTTGTGTCACCATGGATATCACACCAAGGCTTTACAACGTTATGTTGATTTGGAAATTAGACAAAATGTCACTACAGAAATCTCGAGTCACTACAATGATTTCCTAAAGTAAATTTTTTGAAATTTCGCGCTATAGAACATACGCTGGAAGAAAAAATCGCTAACACGTCGGGCATTAAATTCACACGCTGGAGGAAATGAATACCTTTGCTCCCTAGATATATAAATAGCTATTACACCTATGCGAGGACCAGATGTTGCTTGGGTTGTACGGCCTAAAAAACTATTGTTTCTTCGGGTAAAGTGCAATTTTTATTTAAAATACGTCGAAATAATGTTTATATTTTTTATAATATGAAATTAATACACCTATGCAAAAGTTTACAAATATCCAGTATCTTGATGAAACCCTAATTTAATGTAAAAAGTAACTTATTGGTTTGAAGTAAACCGATCTTTGTGAAATTGTGAGATTCATAATTTTGTATTCTTAAAATGTTTTCTTAATAACATAATACGAAGAGAAAACGTAGTGCTTTTTAAAAGGTACGAAATATTTATAATAACTCCAAAATCCTTTTGCAATAATCAACTAAATTTCTGCGTATGTATGCTATAGGTGTCTACCAACGTCCTTCATTGTAAATCAACAGTTATACGGAGAGGATTAGCTTGACCATCTGTGGGGTTATGCATTTCTTTTATATTTTCTGCTACGTAGTTTTTAACAAAATACGTAGGGTATATTTGCAGATGCTAATTGGGTTGCCTACAAACAGCTTACGAATTTTACTCGAGTACCTTCTGCCCTTAAGGCCCAACGCCCACGGTGCGACTGTTTTGAGACAAACGTTGCAAATCAGTTGATCTTGCAACTCTTTTGTAACCTCGGCAACGTGTAGCAGTGTGGAACCGCACACGAGTCGATTCAAATGAAACTAGTTTGCAATCAGTCAAAATCGGTTGTACGCGACCATTGTTCCGCGGTCGCAGTTGCGTTGCAGTTAGAAGTTGCCCCGTTATCAAGGTGTTTCCACGTGGTTATTTTTTAGGCCCAGCGCCCACGGTGCGACTGTTTTGAGACAAACGTTGCAAATTAGTTGATCTTGCAACTGTTTTGTAACATCGGCAACGTGTAGTAGTGTGGAACCGCACACGGGTCGATTCGAATGAAACTAGTTTACAATCGGTCAAAATCGGTTGCACGCAACCATTGTGCCGCGGTCGCAGTTGCGTTGCACTTAGAAGTTGCCCCGTTTTCAAGCTGTTAACCACGTGGTTATTATATTTTTGTGAAAATGGGTGATCAAGAACTTAATTTAAAATTTGTCGGAGAGGTAGAGAAACACGAAGAACTATACAATTATAAACTTCCTGAGTACTCAAGAAAAGACGTGACAGAGAAAGCATGGCAACAAGTGGCTATCGAAATGAATATGTCAGGTATGTAAACTTGTGTAATTTATTATTGCATTATTTTATAATACATTAGAATGTTATTCCGTATTCTCCCCTGGTACTGCGAATTTCCACTGCCATGGTAGACATGCACGAGGAGAAAGAAAATAGTTCGCCAAATAATTTCTCAAATTGGTCGCTGAAGAATCTTCGTGTATCACCAAGTCTCGCATTTCTATGTTGTTGGGTAATTCCACTGTCTCGTTTATTTCTCCTTGAGGATTGTACTGTATTCCCTCTCGTTTCCGTACGAAGTTGTGAAGGACGCAAGAAGCTCTAATTATATTATTGACTGTTGTTGGATCACGACATCGTATGGGTCCATTAAACACCGCAAACTTTTCTGCTGCCATTCCAAACACACATTCAATAGTTTTTCTTCCTCGGCTCAATCTGTAATTAAATATCCTCTTGACATTGTCGAGGGTTCTGCTTGAATAGGGCCTCAATAAATTGCGTGACAACTGGAACGCTTCATCTGCGACAAAGTAGTAAGGGAACGGAGAGTTTGTTTCGTCATATCGCAATGGAGAAGGCAAAGGGATGTCAAAACCGCCGTGGGTTAGCCAGTAGTTCATTGCAGAGGCTTTGAAAATACCCCCATCACTATTACGTCCAGCGAAACCTGGTTCTACCATGGTGAATAGGCCATCTGCATCGCAGCATGCCAGTAGTACGGTAGAGTGGAAGTGCTTGTAGTTGAAGTTCTCAGAACCTGTATTTGGAAATTTGTCGATTCGGATGTGTTTTCCATCCAGGGCTCCAATGCAATTGGGAAGGTTCCATAACAGCTCAAAACGATCAGCAATATGTTTAAATTGTTCTCGTGTAGGTACAGGCATATAAATGTCCTTCAATGCGTCCCAGATAACCTCTGTAGTTTCTTTGATGATTCTTCTCACTGTGCTCTCACCTCTTGCAAAATATAATGAAAGTGACACGAATGTTTCATTAGTAACCAAATACCTGTAACAAAGGAATTTTTTTTTAAATAAACTGAAATTAAAAATAATAAATTATATTTCTACTGGTGCTATTGTTTATATTGTTTGATTTCAGCTGCTGAGTGCAAAGAGAAGTGGCGCAATCTTCGGACCGTTTTCATGCGGAAAATGAAGCCGCCACCAAGTGGATCCGGAACAAAGAAAAAGGCATACTATTTGGAAACAGCCATGCAATTTTGTTTGCCATTTATAAAAACATTGGCTCCTCCCTCATCTGGAAATTTACCGCCAGTACCACTTTCCTCAACCGATGATGATGTTGGAGCTGTTGAAAACACAGAAATATCTTGTGCTAGTGGCTCCGTGATGGATATCTCCCTCCCGGTGCAATCCTCACAAGCATCACCTACACGACCATCATCCTGCAACTCCACAGTCCTTTCACAATCTCAACATAGTAGTTCAGAGCAACAAAAAAATGACTCATCGGTACAGTTTTCACCGTGTACTCGAGCAAAGAAAAACTTCACACCGAGGAATAAATCAGCAGCAGCAGACGCAGATCAATCCGTCGCCGAATATTTCAGAGCTAAAAAAGCAAAAAATACAACAGACCTAGGGAGAAACTAGGGGTCAGAAAATTGACAGGCAAGAGGGTCTCAAAATGTTCCTACTTAGTATGATACCGGAACTAGAAGAACTGAATGATTCGCAAATCAAGTATTCTAAACGCCGAGTCTTATCTCTTATTGATGAGATATCAACTCCACCCCAGAACCAGCACCAGCTGACAACATTGTATTCAATGCCCTCACTACAGTCTGATTCGTCGTCAACTCCATCCCAGCACCAGCACCAGATGTCAACCTTTCACTCAATGCTCTCACCACAGTCTGATTCTTCGTCAACTCCATCCCAGAACCAGCACCAGATGTCAACCTCTCACTCAATGCCCTCAGAAACATCACATGAGACGCAAATGTCGGACGTGACTCATACAACAGACTATTACAACGCTTTTTCACGGAATCTTTATTCAGATAACTAAATAGATATTGATTTATATTTTTAAATAAAGAAAAATTATGTTTTTAATAATGTTCTATTTAAAAAAAAATCATTTAGTTACTTTTTTAAAATATGTATTTTGTTCTTGTTTTGAAATATGTTACTTATTACGAGAAAAATGTAAATAAATAAAACAAAAATTACCTCAGGGTGATCAATATTCTTTCTTCGGCAGGCACACTTTCCCTCATATTTGTGTTCATCTTCTCTATGAGTGGGCTAATCATCCTTGCCAATTCCAGGTAAGATTCTTTCGACATTCGATAGAAAGCTATAAACTTTCTATCTGTTTGAGACAGTTCCTGTGCTGCTACAAACAGTCTAGAATTCAAGTTTTCCCTTATGTAAGGATGGACCCAGTACTCCCTTTGTGCCCTGCGTTGTCTGCGGTATCGATAATAGTCAATCATGTCTTCCTCATCTGATTCAGAATCTAACATTCTAAAAATTATTAATGGCACTGCTATGACAACTGATTGAAACTGTTTCATAGAATGTCGTGTCCGTGTGCGTGTAGAAGTTTCATATTAGTTGTAAACTGGTTGCAGAGTAAACTAGTTTACAACTTTTATCTCAAAACAGTCGCACCGTGGGCGCTGGGCCTTATTTATTTCAAAATGGGTAATCAAGACATTCGATAAAAAGCTATAAACTTTCTATCTGTTTGAGACAGCTCCTGTGCTGCTACAAACAGTCTAGAATTCAGATTTCCCCTTATGTATGGATGAATCCAGTACTCCCTTTGTGTCCTGCGTTGTCTGCGGTATCGATAATAATAATCAATCACGTCTTCCTCATCTGATTCAGAATTTAACATTGTAAAAATTATTAATTGCACTGCTATGCCAACTGATTGAAACTGTTTCATAGTGAGTCGTATCCGTGTGCGTGTAGAAGTTTCATATTAGTTGTAAACTGGTTGCAGAGTAAACTAGTTTACAACCTTTATCTCAAAACAGTCGCACCGTGGGCGCTGGGCCTTATTTATTTCAAAATGGGTAATCAAGACATTCGATAAAAAGCTATAAACTTTCTATCTGTTTGAGACGGCTCCTGTGCTGCTACAAACAGTCTAGAATTCAAGTTTTCCCTTATGTAAGGATGGACCCAGTACTCCCTTTGTGCCCTGCGTTGTCTGCGGTATCGATAATAGTCAATCATGTCTTCCTCATCTGATTCAGAATCTAACATTCTAAAAATTATTAATGCACTGCTATGACAACTGATTGAAACTGTTTCATAGAATGTCGTGTCCGTGTGCGTGTAGAAGTTTCATATTAGTTGTAAACTGGTTGCAGAGTAAACTAGTTTACAACCTTTATCTCAAAACAGTCGCACCGTGGGCGCTGGGCCTTATTTATTTCAAAATGGGTAATCAAGACATTCGATAAAAAGCTATAAACTTTCTATCTGTTTGAGACAGCTCCTGTGCTGCTACAAACAGTCTAGAATTCAGATTTCCCCTTATGTATGGATGAATCCAGTACTCCCTTTGTGTCCTGCGTTGTCTGCGGTATCGATAATAATAATCAATCACGTCTTCCTCATCTGATTCAGAATTTAACATTGTAAAAATTATTAATTGCACTGCTATGCCAACTGATTGAAACTGTTTCATAGTGAGTCGTATCCGTGTGCGTGTAGAAGTTTCATATTAGTTGTAAACTGGTTGCAGAGTAAACTAGTTTACAACCTTTATCTCAAAACAGTCGCACCGTGGGCGGTGGGCCTAAGCACGATGTTCGAGCTTGTATTAATATTTCAAGGTCAAATAAACCGGTTTCGCTATTTATTATTTGTCTATTGCGTAGTTTCACTTGTGCGGCGGCATTCTTTGAGAGATCTAGTCTTCCGATATTTCTGTGCTTGTATTTTTGTATATTGTTTAATTGAAGATGGAGAAATGTGTTTTGTGTAAACTGCCACTAAGTGAGCGTGTTACTACTAAAGTTGGTGAAAAAGGACTGAAAACATTACTGACTGCTAGTGAAAAGCGTTGTGATGGTTTACGTGACATTTTTAAGAACGTGAAATCAATCGAAGTGCATCAGGAATGCAGGTGACGAATTAGTTTTTATTATTTTTATTTTGACGAATTAAATTTTGAATAATCATACGCCATTGCGGGCTAGTATAGGAAGGTAAACATTTTATAATTGATGATTGTTTCTGTTTTTAGAAAATCCTACACGAGAAATGATACAATTTTGAAACATATTCGAGAACAAAATGAAAAAGCTGGACCGTCACAGCAATCATGCTCGACTGCAGCACCCACCTTTCGTTCTGAAATTCCGGATTATAACATTAAAGAGGTTTGCTTATTTTGAGGTAAGCCGGCGTCTAGTCAATTAGAAAAAAATAAAAAGTATTACAACCGGAAAACAATCATACAAGTATTTACTATTTTGATTAAAGAAAAAATTATGTCTGAAGCTGTCGCCAGAACGGACAAGTGGGGTGAAGTTTCTGATTTGCGTCGGAACTTGCGGAGATCTGGTTGCGGCTGAAGCCAAATATCACAAGGACTGCCGTCTCCTATTCTCTTCGGGAGGAAAGCTGGAAAAAATTGGAGATTCGCAAGGTCGACCGAACGATAACCAGAGGCATGAGGAGTTCTTGAAAGTTTGCGAGTCTGTTGAAAATTCTGATAATAATAATAATAATAATAATAATGTCTTTATTGGCAAAACAATATAAATATAACAAAATAACAATTCAATATTGCATGAATGTAATAGCCAACCTCAGGGCGAGGTTCAGAATAGTGGCATGGCCACATATTGCTCTAACACCTAACCCTGATACTTCAAAGTACAAAACAATAAATAAAATACAATGAAATAAAAAGTTTAAGTATTATATTGAAACGTCCTGCTGCAGTTTTTTCAAGGAGGAAGTGAGGCAAGCTTTAAATTTCCAACAGCCGTATTGTTTATATTTACCACAAATAGAATTATATAGTTTAAAAACGTTATAAGAAAAGGATCGTTCAAAAAATGTAGTTTTATGAGTTGGGAGGAGTAATTACATTTTTAAATCTGATGTTAATATTGTGGATATCAGTTCTAAATCTGATCTTGTTGTATAAATACGGAGGATTCTTGTTTTTTATCAATTTATGAAAAAAACAGGCTGAGCAAAGAAGACGTCGATTTATCATATTGAGCCAATTGATCTCCGTTAATTTATGTGAAATTCTTTCAAATTTTTGAATGCCATAAATAAAACGCAAGTAGCTATTCAGAACTAATTGGATTCTGTTGCAATCGCGACTATCAATACAAGGATCATATACTACATCACAAAAATTAAAGTTGGAAAGAACAAGAGCTTCCGATAGAAGTGTTTTCGTTTTTATTGTCATCAATTGTCTGTTGTAATAAAGTTGTTTTAATGCTGCGTAAGCTTTTTGAATGTTTTTGTTAATATGCTCCCTAAATCTTTACCTATGATCAATTGTTAAACCCAGATCACGATCACTTTCCAAAACAGGTAACCTACTGCCAGCGACTCTCACATCTAGTTTGCTAATGACCTCAGATCTGTACTTTTCCGAACCAAATAACAACAATGATGATTTATTGCTATTAATAATAAGTGAATGCCTATTAGCAAACAATATGTTGAATATCAGTATTTAAAATTTTATTGGCTCCTATAGCATTATCCATGAAGAAGGAATGATAGATTTGAGTATCGTCGGCACATAAATGAAAACAACAATCAATGATGTGGTTTCCGAAATCAGATGTATAGATTATATACAGTAAAGGACCAAGTATAGAGCCTTGAGGTACACCTGTTGTTAAACCTTGCAGATCAGACATTTGCCCATTCAATGAAACTATTTGTGACCTTGACTGAAGATAATCACCAATAAGACTGACAGCAGAATTTTCAAAACCGTAATAATGTAATTTAGCTAGTAACAGTTGGTGATTTATAGTGTCAAATGCTTTAGAGAAATCCAATAATATCAGTGTCGTGAATTTATTATTATCAAATGATGAACAAATGTCATCAACAATCTGCAACATAGCAGTAGCACAACTATGATCTGGACGAAAACCAGATTGTAATTCAGGCAATACGTTATTATTTTTAAGATAAGATCTAATTTGTGAATCAATAATCTTTTCAAATATTTTAGAAAACACTGGGAGTAAGCTGAGTACCAGTTTTCCATAAACGACTTAGAGCTTTAAAATCGAAAAAGTATTTATAGACATGCATTGCGGCCTTACTCTCGAAAACAGTTTCTAAGGAAGTTGGTCGATTACTTTGGACAACGAATATGTATCACCGAAATTACAGGAAAAGGAACAATTTTGAATTTCAGAGATAATGTAGATTCAATATTGTTTAAATCTTGGTATACTCAGAAACTAAAAAACAGTGAGCAAGATGAAATGTTGAGGGTAGTTCAGAACGCTGCAGAAATCATAAGAGAAGATATACGTGCTGCCGTATATGATTGCAGCGTTTATCCACCCGCAGAAAAATATTCCCAAAAGTTTAGACACGCTACTGGAGACAATTATGAAATTAAAAAATGTAGAAAATGGACGCCAGTATACAAAAAACGCAGCTATAGGTCAGGCAATAATAAGCGCATGTCGACCAAGGTCATTCAT